>CM068387.1:33442921-33733204 GCA_034770075.1 Aralia elata | reverse complement strand
AAGAACACGAAAATATAACATGAGTTGATACTTTGGCCTAAGATTTGGCCATGTTAATGTTAATGGATAGCTCTAAATTTTTGATATGTTGTATCCCTATGTCTTAGGAGTCCATATAGTCCGGAATGGACCAATTTGAACGTGTATAGAAGGAGTTATGAGGATTGGAGTGAAGGAGGGTTGAAATCGCGAAGCTGGGCAACTGAGAACGATATGTTCCTGCATACCAAAGCCGGGGCTTTGATTTTAAGCCTAGTTTGGACGCCGGGGCTTTAGGCCTCAGGTGGTAAAAGTCAGTTTTGATGTCCCTTAGTTAAAATGGGCATAACTTTCTCATACGAACTCGGATTGAGGTGATTCAAGATGATTCGGAAAGAGAACGAGTAGACCTACAACTTTCGTTCTTTAAGTTTTTCGATTTTGAGGTCGGGATCAATTCCGAAATTGACCATTTGTATGACTGATGTGTTTTTGGAGGTAATCGGAGGGTGTCGGGCATGCGCGTAACCACATGTAATTGCTCCGACAATATAAAATGTTGTTCTAAGTTCTAAAACATGAATGTTATGATTTATAATGATATTTTAATATTAACCATTGAGTATTAGACACATTGAATGGGCCATGTTAGGCGTACGCAAATGCATGTCGCCTGGGCCGTTTCGAATAATCAAGTTTGGCGTATAGACGTGCAAGCGTCGTAACACCGTAACTAGTGTGTATAATCTTATTTAACATTGTGTTTCTAATAATAATGAAACATGATAGTGTGTTATCAACCAATGTATGAGCATGCTAAGCACATACAAAGGAGGCGAATTAGGTGTGTGACGTGTAAACGTCGAAACGCCGCGTAAAGTGATTAAAGAACTTAAATAGTGTTTCGATTTAAACAAAACGAACATTATAAGATATGAAGTGGGTTTATAATATAAACCATTATATGAAGCCTTTTTAGTGGCTAATTGGTATTTTGTTGTTAAATAAATTGTGTAGGATATTTGAAGGACGAGCCATCATAATTTGGCAAGGAACGCTTAAAGGCAAGTTCTTTCAGTAACTTGTTGACTTGTTTAAATGTATTGATATACATGACTTGATTATTAAATCTTTCACTGTTATGTGAATTATATGCGAGCATGATTAAAGTGTGCACAATGTGCAATTATGTGACTATATTGTTCTATGTGGAACTTGAGTTATTGTAAATATACAATGTGAGATGCATGAGGTATGCTATGAGATGCATGATGCATATATATTGATGAATTGCATAAAATTTATAACGCATGAGTAAGAAGCATAGTATGAGGATCATGATGCATGGATAAAATGCAAACTTATGTGTTACGTGAAGCATTGAAATGTGAAAACTGTTAGTTCTTGCTGAGCCGTCGTGCTCATTCTTGCAAAAATAAAACTTTTGCAGATTTACGATGCAATGCTATTATCTTGATATCGTGATGATAAGGATTAGAGGCGCATGGAAACAAGAAGGTTCCTAAATGTCCCTTTATTGTAATTATTTAGCTATGATGACGGTATATGATGTACGTGAATTTGACTTTGTAAGCCCTGAGTCAGAAATGCAGGTTATCCATTATAGTATTTATGATGTGATTATGTTAGTTACTTGTTGTAGTAAACTACAAGGATGTCGATGTTGTAAATAAAGGACATTTTTATAACGACATGTATTGGTTATTGAATAACCTTGCAAATATTCAAGGATTGGATAAAGTCAGAATTTGAACCTTGCGTTCGCACATGAGATATTGTAAAGGATCATGGTATTTATTCAACCTTGGTCATAAGTGTTTTATTTAAGGTCTTCGTGCCTGGGATTAGATGAGGATATGTTGTTATATTATTGTAATTACATTCATGTAGTAAGCCCATGTTGTATGGGTAGTACCGTGACGCGCTGGAATCGGGTTCAAGGTAAGACCCGAGTTTCGGGGGCGTTACAGTTGGTATCAGAGCTGATAGGTTATAAACCTTAGGTAAGAGTACCTTAGGCTATACCCGTAGTGAAGGAAGATGATAATGATGAAGATAGTGAAGAGATAAAACTCAAATAGAATTTAATTGATAGTAAATGAATTTAGAAAAATTCATAGTAAGAGTTGAGATATATATAAGATGATTCAAAGAAGAATCTCGATGCGTTATAAAAGATGAGAATTGGGAGTTACCTGACTCCAGTGATATAGATGATAAGTATTAATCAATAGACGAGGTCTATAAGGCGGTAAAGGTATAAAAATCATATATTATGATTAAAGAGAAGAGTATGGAAGGTCGTAGGATGAAAACGATCGTAGAGTAAGATCACGAAGTGATTGGATTAAGTCATAGAATGGCAGATAATCAATTGAATGATCGAAAAATTCTAGCTCAATGCTATAGATAGATGGTACTATGAGATAGTACGAGTAAAACTCGAAAGAGTTATGGATGATGAAAACAAGAATTAAATTCTTGTTGAGCAACGAGTAAGTTAGGATTAGGGGTGGATGATTTCAATTGAGGGACTCATGTTAGTGGCTGAGTTGTACAATTCCTTGTATGGGCAGGGAATTCGTGCTTGGTTTGAGAAACCACTTAGCTTCCTATATCGGTATAGTGGTTGAGTTGAACAATTCCTTGTATGGGCGGGGAATTTGTGCTTGGTGTAACAACCGCTTAGCTTCCTATATTGATTAGTGGCCGAGTTGATCGATTCCTTGTATGGGCAGGGGATTGTGATAGGTTCGACAAATCACTTAGCTTCCTATATTGATAATCATTGGAACCTGGTATCGCGCTATCGCTATACGTATGACGAGAAGGTGATTCTTTTCTCATATTTATATTTGATAGTTAGAGAATATTAAGATTAGGTGCGAGTTCTTTAAACTCACACGTTATGGTAAGTTCGTGACTCATAATCATATGGTATGGTGGAACCCCTCAGCGAATGGACGATGTTGGTCCTGACTAGGATAAGTTCCTAAACCCATATGATTGTGGTAAGTTCCTGAACTCATAATGTGTGGTAAGTTTGATGAACTATATTGGGGTATGGAAAGGTGGTGGATTGAGAACTGTGAATTCTCAAAATGATGAGCATTGGTGATATTAGAAATAGATAGAATTATTAAGTAATGATATATTGAAGAGAAGTTGAAGTTGATGAGCAGGCATAGATATTCCAAATCTTCTAGCTATGCTAGACTTCGAAATTTATTGACTTCGTGCTCACAATTATACTTTTTCTCTTCGAAAAATGTATGGGGCCAGATTTCTGGACCAAGAATTTTTAAATGTACTATTATTCATATGTTTATGCTAATAGTTTCGGCTAGACAAGTTGATTTGAAAATATCAAAATGTTATTTTTAAATTGTCATCAATGCATCATGAGACCTGATGTAGAATGACAGATGATGGAGTCATCAATGCAGAGTAACTTAGTGTTGGATGTGATCATAGGATCGTCAACCCACTTATGGTATGATGTAGTATGACAAAGTCAGAAAATGACGGAATCCTAACACACTGTTGCAACAGTGCAGTATTATGACGTCATAAAAATGATTTTGTTTTCTCTAGGGTATAAAAAAAAAAAATTGCATGCCAATTGAGTTGGCTATAATGATTCGATTGATGTCCGAATTATTGATGTAAGTCTAAGCTATTTGATTCGGCTAGACGAATGTTGCAATGTGTTTATAAAACTCAAGCATTATTTGAGAATTTATGCCAAACCAAATTGTTTTGGTGGCGGATTCTTGAGCTGGGGGAATAACCTGGAATAGGGGAATATAAGTGTCGGTTATCTGGCACGGTCAGGGACTTAATGTTTATGCATACACATGGTGTACGAGAGAGGTCGATCCCCTCAACTACAACTGGCGGGAGCATCCCTCGATATGGATGCTATAAGTGTCGGGTATCCGATACAGTCAGAGTTAAATGTTATGGCATATACATGGGGTATGAGAGGCTAATCCCCTCGAGTACTACTGACGGACTAAATTCCTTGACTACGGTTCATGGTCTTTATGAGGTAGATTACCTTTTTCATAATTAAAATTGGTAAGGGTAGTAATGCCCGTAAACCTCTATGGTCATGGTCTTTATGGCCCCTCAGCATAATATGGAAAAGTTTTTAAGGAATATTTTATTTCCTATTTGTTCAAGTTACTTCACAATTATTAAACAATTGTTGAAGGTTCCTATTATTCGGGAAACTGATTGTGGGGAAGGGTGATTATCCCAAGGAGAAGTAGTCGTAGAATGCGACAATCTTAAGTGAATCCTTGAAAGAGGACAGTGTAAAGGTTAGAATGAAAACCTAGGTTTGATGGGTAGAATAAGCAAAGATGAATGCGTTGAAATTTCGAGGACGAAATTCTTAGAAGAAGGGGGTGAATGTAATATCCCGAATGTTTATGAGCTAGTAAATCATTATTATGATGATTGTGGTATACAATGATCCTTAGAAAAGGAAATTGGATGGGTTAAGCATAAGATAATACTCAGAGATTAAATAGGTTATATAAAATCTATGTTATAGTAATACGTTGAAATTATTCAACGAGTTGAAATTATTCAACGAGTTGAAATTATTCAACGATTAAAAATTTCGGAAGAAATTAGACGAAAACCGAGTAGTAAGAGGTTTGATATTTGTGATTCCGAGGACGGAATCCTTATAAGGAGGGAAGGATGTGACAGCCCGGATTTTTGAGAATAAATTATAATAAGAATTTAATATAGAATAATTCTTATTATGAGTCGCGTTTGAATATATATGTGTTATATATACTTATGTGATTAAATAGATGAGCTTAATATGTATATATATATATATATATATATATGTGGAATATATACATTAGATTCAGAATGAATGAGTTAATAGTTAGTTATTGTAAACGATCGCGAGGTCATGGGTAGCTTGATAATTCGAGCTTATGAATATTATTGAATAAAATAGGACTTTTATTGATAATATTATGTGGTAAGTGTTTAAAGGTTATGTTTATAACCTAGATTATGTGTAGACGATGATTAATAAATATGAAAGTTTTCGTATTAGCTAATTTGGCGGATTCAAGAAATATCGCTAAGGTACTATTTATTGGATTAAATAAATAGTTGAAGGATAATATTATTGGAACGAGTTATTTATTGTAAAGACGATAACCCAAAATATGGGTGAGATATATGTACGATTGATGTATATGAATTATGGGGAGTTAATCGGGAAGAGTAGCGATCGCGAATCGTGAATACCCTTGTAATTTGGGGTTTATTAATATTATTAATGGATTAAATATTATTTTTATGTGACGAGTTTTAAGGTTATTTTATAACCTGGATGATGTCAATGTGATGAATTTCATGCATTTGTTGAACCGTATGAGCAAATAATTGATTTTTGCGAAAGATCGCAAAATCACTATGCACGGGGCACGTTTCCCGAGGCAATATTCACGCCCAAATATTTTTGTGTCTTTTTCAATTTTAATAAATTTCATAAATACGTGTATGCGTACGAATAATTTTTCCAAGTGTCAGAAATTTTATTTGAGCTGATACGTGATTTTATCCGTATCCGAAATGTTATTATATGGGTGTTTCCGAATAATTAGACAAATTCCTTAAATAATTATTTTTACCCATCTTAATAATTATGGTAATACCCATTTTAATTTTGGGTAGAGTTATTTACCAGTTTTGGTACAAAAGTGGGAGTTTTTCAGATATATTTTTGGGTATTTTCTGGGTATTTATTTGGCTTGTATACTAAGTGGGATCCAACCAAACCACTTTGGACCAATCAAATTGCTAGGAAATGAGAAAGTGGAGAGCTTTGCCGGCAAGCTTGAATTATTTGGACAAAGCTCATTGAGCCACTCCCATATTTTTCTCCCACTTCTCCCTAAATTCCTCCACTTCTCCCAAATAATTCAACAACTTCCATTTTCTCTTTTGCAAAACCATCAGCTACCCATTCAAACCCATTTCAAATTCTGCAGAGAGAGAGAGAGTGAGAGTGAGAGAGCTCGCCGGAAAAAGGAGGAGGAGTCGCCGGAAGTTCGCCGGAAAAAGGAAGGAGGAAGAAGGAGGCACGGGAGGAAGAAGAAGAGAATCCAAGCAAGGAGGACCTTCAAAATCAATCCTAGCCGAGCTTCTTAATCATCTAGGAAGGATTTATAGAGGTAAACACCAATCAAATCCTTTCCATTCGATTTCTTATTGAGTTTTTCAAGTTTTTCTTAGTTTTGAGCTCTTTAAGCTTGTGGGTCGGATTTGTGGCGATTCTTGGTGTTTTTGTTTGTGGGTGATTGTTTGTAAATGTTGTTAAGAGGTTTATATAAGCCATTAATAACATCAAAGTGGAACAAAAATGCAAGAAATCTGTACCTATGCTTAAGGAGGATGAAGAAACATGAAGAACAATGAACTTTGGACATGAACTTGGACATTTGGACGATTTAGAGGACTTTGTAGCTATGATTTTGTGTTTTGTTTAATTCGTTTGTTGTTATGATATTGTACTATCCATGGGTTATGAGTTTAACCCAGTTGGAATGGAGTAAAAAGGGATTAAAAACAAAGTTTTGGTGATGATTTTGGTGAAGAACAACCAAGAACACCAAGAACACACGAAAATATAACATGAGTTGATACTTTGGCCTAAGATTTGGCCATGTTAATGTTAATGGGATAGCTCTAAATTTTTGATATGTTGTAGCCCTATGTCTTAGGAGTCCATAGAGTCCGGAATGGACCAATTTGAACGTGTATAGAAGGAGTTATGAGGATTGGAGTGAAGGAGGGTTGAAATCGCGAAGCTGGGCAACTGAGAACTATATGTTCCTGCATTACCAAAGCCGGGGCTTTGATTTTAAGCCTAAGTTTGGACGCCGGGGCTTTAGGCCTCAGGTGGTAAAAAGTCAGTTTTGATGTCCCTTAGTAAAAATGGGCATAACTTTCTCATACGAACTCGGATTGAGGTGATTCAAGATGATTCGGAAAGAGAACGAGTAGACCTACAACTTTCGTTCTTCTAAGGTAGACGTTTTTTTTCGATTTGAGGTCCGGGATCAATTCCGAAATTGACCATTTGTATGGACTGATGTGTTTTGGAGGTAATCGGAGGGGTGTCGGGCATGCGCGCGTAACCACATGTAATGCTCCCGACAATATAAAATGTTGTTCTAAGTTCTAAAACATGAATGTTATGATTTATAATGATATTTAATATTAACCATTGAGTATTAGACACATTGAATGGGCATGTTAGGCGTACGCAAATGCATGTCGCCTGGGCGTTCGAATAATCAAGTTTGGCGTATAGACGTGCAAGCGTCGTAACACCGTAACTAGTGTGTATAATCTTGTTTAACATTGTGTTTCTAATAATAATGAAACATGAATAGTGTGTTATCAAACCAATGTATGAGCATGCTAAGCACATACAAAGGAGTGCGAATTAGGTGTGTGACGTGTAAACGTCGAAACGCCGCGTAAAGTGATTAAAGAACTTAAATAGTGTTTTCGATTTTAAACAAAACGAACATTATAAGATATGAAGTGGGTTTATAATATAAACCATTATATGAAGCCTTTTTAGTGGCTAATTGGTAATTTTGTTGTTAAATAAATTGTGTAGGATATTTGAAGGACGAGCCATCATAATTTGGCAAGGAACGCTTAAAGGCAAGTTCTTTCAGTAACTTGTTTGACTTGTTTAAATGTATTGATATACATGACTTGATTATTAAATCTTTTCACTGTTATGTGAATTATATGCGAGCATGATTAAAGTGTGCACAATGTGCAATTATGTGACTATATTGTTTCTATGTGGAACTTGAGTTATTGTAAATATACAATGTGAGATGCATGAGGTATGCTATGAGATGCATGATGGCATATATATTGATGAATTGCATAAAATTTATAACGCATGAGTAAGAAGCATAGTATGAGGATCATGATGCATGGATAAAATGCCAAACTTATGTGTTACGTGAAGCATGAAATGTGAAAACTGTTAGTTCTTGCTGAGCCGTCGTGCTCATTCTTGCAAAAATAAAACTTTTGCAGATTTACGATGCAATGCTATTATCTTGATATCTGTGATGATAAGGATTAGAGGCGCATGGAAACAAGAAGGTTCCTAAATGTCCCTTTATTGTAATTATTTAGCTATGATTGACGGTATATGATGTACGTGAATTTGAACTTTGTAAACCCTGAGTCAGAAATGCAGGTTATCCATTATAGTATTATATGATGTGATTATGTTAGTTACTTGTTGTAGTTAAACTACAAGGATGTCGATGTTGTATAAAGGACATTTTTATAACGAATGTATTGGTTATTGAATAACCTTGCAAATATTCAAGGATTGGATAAAGTCAGAATTTGAACCTTGCGTTCGCACATGAGATATTGTAAAGGATCATGGTATTTATTCAACCTTGGTCATAAGTGTTTTTATTTAAGGTCTTCGTGCCTGGGATTAGATGAGGATATGTTGTTATATTATTGTAATTACATTCATGTAGTAAGCCCATGTTGTGATGGGTAGTACCGTGACGCGCGGGAATCGGGTTCAAGGTAAGACCCGAGTTTCGGGGGCGTTACAGTTGGTATCAAAGCTGATAGGTTATAAACCTTAGGTAAGAGTACCTTAGGCTATAACCGTAGTGAAGGAAGATGATTAATGATGAAGATAGTGAAGAGATAAAACTCAAATAGAATTTAATTGATAGTAAATGAATTTAGAAAAATTCATAGTAAGAGTTGAGATATATATAAGATGATTCAAAGAAGAATCTCGATGCGTTATAAAAGATGAGAATTGGGAGTTACCTGACTCCAGTGATATAGATGATAAGTATTAATCAATAGACGAGGTCTATAAGGCGTAAAGGTATAAAATCATATATTATGATTAAAGAGAAGAGTATGGAAGGTCGTAGGATGAAACGATCGTAGAGTAAGATCACGAAGTGATTGGATTAAGTCATAGAATGGCAGATAATCAATTGAATGATCGAAAATTCTAGCTCAATGCTATAGATAGATGGTACTATGAGATAGTACGAGTAAAACTCGAAAGAGTTATGGATGATGAAACAAGAATTAAATTCTTGTTGAGTAAACGAGTAAGTTAGGATTAGGGGTGATTTCAATTGAGGACTCATGTTAGTGGCTGAGTTGTACAATTCCTTGTATGGGCAGGGAATTCGTGCTTGGTTTGAGAACCACTTAGCTTCCTATATCGGTATAGTGGTTGAGTTGAACAATTCCTTGTATGGGCGGGGAATTTGTGCTTGGTGTAACAACCGCTTAGCTTCCTATATTGATTAGTGGCCGAGTTGATCGATTCCTTGTATGGGCAGGGGATTGTGATAGGTTCGACAATCACTTAGCTTCCTATATTGATAATCATTGGAACCTGGTATCGCGCTATCGCTATACGTATGACGAGAAGGTGATTCTTTTCTCATATTTATATTTGATAGTTAGAGAATATTAAGATTAGGTGCGAGTTCTTTAAACTCACACGTATGGTAAGTTCGTGACTCATAATCATATGGTATGGTGGAACCCCTCAGCGAATGGACGATGTTGGTCTGACTAGGATAAGTTCCTAAACCCATATGATTGTGGTAAGTTCCTGAACTCATAATGTGTGGTAAGTTTGATGAACTATATTGGGGTATGGAAAGGTGGTGGATTGAGAACTGTGAATTCTCAAAATGATGAGCATTGGTGATATTAGAAATAGATAGAATTATTAAGTAATGATATATTGAAGAGAAGTTGAAGTTGATGAGCAGGCATAGATATTCCAAATCTTCTAGCTATGCTAGACTTCGAAATTTATTGACTTCGTGCTCACAATTATACTTTTTCTCTTCGAAAAATGTATGGGGCCAGATTTCTGGACCAAGAATTTTTTAAATGTACTATTATTCATATGTTTATGCTAATAGTTTCGGCTAGACAAGTTGATTTGAAAATATCAAAATGTATTTTTAAATTGTCATCAATGCATCATGAGACCTGATGTAGAATGACAGATGATGGAGTCATCAATGCAGAGTAACTTAGTGTTGGATGTGATCATAGGATCGTCAACCCACTATGGTATGATGTAGTATGACAAAGTCAGAAAATGACGGAATCCTAAACACACTGTTGCAACAGTGCAGTATTATGACGTCATAAAATGATTTTGTTTTCTCTAGGGTATAAAAAAAAAAAATTCCATGCCAATTGAGATGCGTATAATGATTCGAGTGAGGTCCGAATTATTGATGTAAGTCTAAGCTATTATATTCGGCTAGACTAATTTTGCAATGTGTTTAAAAAACTCAAGCATTATTTGAGAATTTATGCCAAAACAAATTGTTTTGGTGCGGATTTCTTGAGCTGGGGGGAATAACCTGGAATAGGGGAATATAAGTGTCGGTTATCTGGCACGGTCAGGACTTAATGTTATGCATACACATGGTGTACGAGAGGTCGATCCCCTCAACTACAAACTGGCGGGAGCATCCCTCGATATGGATGCTATAAGTGTCGGGTATCCGATACAGTCAGAGTTAAATGTTATGCATATACATGGGGTATGAGAGGCTAATCCCCTCGAGTACTACTGACGGACTAATTCCTTGACTACGTTCATGGTCTTTATGAGGTAGATTACCTTTTTCATAATTAAAATTGGTAAGGGTAGTAATGCCCGTAAACCTCTATGGTCCATGGTCTTTATGGCCCCTCAGCATAATATGAAAAGTTTTTAAGGAATATTTTATTTCCTATTTGTTCAAGTTACTTCACAATTATTAAACAATTGTTGAAGGTTCCTATTATTCGGGAAACTGATTGTGGGAAGGGTGATTATCCCAAGGAGAAGTAGTCGTAGAATGCGACAATCTTAAGTGAATCCTTGAAAGAGGACAGTGTAAAGGTTAGAATGAAAACCTAGTTTTGATGGGTAGAATAAGCAAAGATGAATGCGTTGAAATTTCGAGGACGAAATTCTTAGAAGAAGGGGTGAATGTAATATCCCGAATGTTTATGAGCTAGTAAATCATTATTATGATGATTGTGGTATACAATGATCCTTAGAAAAGGAAATTGATGGGTTAAGCATAAGATAATACTCAGAGATTAAATAGGTTATATAAAATCTATGTTATAGTAATACGTTGAAATTATTCAACGAGTTGAAATTATTCAACGAGTTGAAATTATTCAACGATAAAATTTCGGAAGAAATTAGACGAAAACCGAGTAAGAGGTTTGATATTTGTGATTCCGAGGACGGAATCCTTATAAGGAGGGAAGGATGTGACAGCCCGGATTTTTGAGAATAATTATAATAAGAATTTAATATAGAATAATTCTTATTATGAGTCGCGTTTGAATATATATGTGTTATATATACTTATGTGATTAAATAGATGAGCTTAATATGTATTATATATATATATATATATGTGGGAATATATACATAGATTCAGAATGAATGAGTTAATAGTTAGTTATTGTAACGATCGCGAGTCATGGGTAGCTTGATAATTCGAGCTTATGAATATTATTGAATAAAATAGACTTTTATTGATAATATTATGTGGTAAGTGTTTAAAGGTTATGTTATAACCTAGATTATGTGTAGACGATGATTAATAAATATGAAAGTTTTCGTATTAGCTAATTTGGCGGATTCAAGAAATATCGCTAAGGTACTATTTATTGGATTAAATAAATAGTTGAAGGATAATATTATTGGACGAGTTATTTATTGTAAAGACGATAACCCAAAATATGGGTGAGATATATGTACGTTGATGTATATGATTATGGGGAGTTAATCGGGAAGAGTAGCGATCGCGAATCGTGAATACCCTTGTAATTTGGGGTTTATTAATATTATTAATGGATTAAATATTATTTTTATGTGACGAGTTTTAAGGTTATTTTATAACCTGGATGATGTCAATGTATGAATTTCATGCATTGTTGAACCGTATGAGCAAATAATTGATTTTTGCGAAAGATCGCAAAATCACTATGCACGGGGCACGTTTCCCGAGGCAATATTCACGCCCAAATATTTTTGTGTCTTTTTCAATTTTAATAAATTTCATAAATACGTGTATGCGTACGAATAATTTTTCCAAGTGTCAGAAATTTTATTTGAGCTGATACGTGATTTTATCCGTATCCGAAATGTATTATATGGGTGTTCCGAATAATTAGACAAATTCCTTAATAATTATTTTTACCCATCTTAATAATTATGGTAATACCCATTTTAATTTTGGGTAGAGTTATTTACCAGTTTTGGTACAAAAGTGGGAGTTTTCAGATATATTTTTGGTATTTTCTGGTATTTATTTGGCTTGTATACTAAGTGGGATCCAACCAAACCACTTTGGACCAATCAAATTGCTAGGAAATGAGAAAGTGGAGAGCTTTGCCGGCAAGCTTGAATTATTTGGACAAAGCTCATTGAGCCACTCCCATATTTTTCTCCCACTTCTCCCTAAATTCCTCCACTCTCCCAAATAATTCAACAACTTCATTTCTCTTTTGCAAACCATCAGCTACCCATTCAAACCCATTTCAAATTCTGCAGAGAGAGAGAGAGTGAGAGTGAGAGAGCTCGCCGGAAAAAGGAGGAGGAGTCGCCGGAAGTTCGCCGGAAAAAGGAAGGAGGAAGAAGGAGGCACGGGAGGAAGAAGAAGAGAATCCAAGCAAGGAGGACCTTCAAAATCAATCCTAGCCGAGCTTCTTAATCATCTAGGAAGGATTTATAGAGGTAAACACCAATCAAATCCTTTCCATTCGATTTCTTATTGAGTTTTTCAAGTTTTTCTTAGTTTTGAGCTCTTAAGCTTGTGGGTCGGATTTGTGGCGATTCTTGGTGTTTTTGTTTGTGGTGATTGTTTGTAAATGTTGTTAAGAGGTTATATAAGCCATTAATAACATCAAAGTGGAACAAAAATGCAAGAAATCTGTACCTATGCTTAAGGAGGATGAAGAACATGAAGAACAATGAACTTTGGACATGAACTTGGACATTTGGACGATTTAGAGGACTTTGTAGCTATGATTTTGTGTTTGTTTAATTCGTTTGTTGTTATGATATTGTACTTCCATGGGTTATGAGTTTAACCCAGTTGGAATGGAGTAAAAAGGGATTAAAACAAAGTTTTGGTGATGATTTTGGTGAAGAACACCAAGAACACCAAGAACACGAAAATATAACATGAGTTGATACTTTGGCCTAAGATTTGGCCATGTTAATGTTAATGGATAGCTCTAAATTTTTGATATGTTGTAGCCCTATGTCTTAGGAGTCCATAGAGTCCGGAATGGACCAATTTGAACGTGTATAGAAGGAGTTATGAGGATTGGAGTGAAGGAGGGTTGAAATCGCGAAGCTGGGCAACTGAGAACTATATGTTCCTGCATACCAAAGCCGGGGCTTTGATTTTAAGCCTAGTTTGGACGCCGGGGCTTTAGGCCTCAGGTGGTAAAAGTCAGTTTTGATGTCCCTTAGTAAAATGGGCATAACTTTCTCATACGAACTCGGATTGAGGTGATTCAAGATGATTCGGAAAGAGAACGAGTAGACCTACAACTTTCGTTCTTTAAGTTTTTCGATTTGAGGTCGGGATCAATTCCGAAATTGACCATTTGTATGACTGATGTGTTTTGGAGGTAATCGGAGGGTGTCGGGCATGCGCGTAACCACATGTAATGCTCCCGACAATATAAAATGTTGTTCTAAGTTCTAAAACATGAATGTTATGATTTATAATGATATTTAATATTAACCATTGAGTATTAGACACATTGAATGGGCATGTTAGGCGTACGCAAATGCATGTCGCCTGGGCGTTCGAATAATCAAGTTTGGCGTATAGACGTGCAAGCGTCGTAACACCGTAACTAGTGTGTATAATCTTGTTTAACATTGTGTTTCTAATAATAATGAAACATGATAGTGTGTTATCAACCAATGTATGAGCATGCTAAGCACATACAAAGGAGGCGAATTAGGTGTGTGTGTGACGTGTAAACGTCGAAACGCCGCGTAAAGTGATTAAAGAACTTAAATAGTGTTTCGATTTAAACAAAACGAACATTATAAGATATGAAGTGGGTTTATAATATAAACCATTATATGAAGCCTTTTTAGTGGCTAATTGGTATTTTGTTGTTAAATAAATTGTGTAGGATATTTGAAGGACGAGCCATCATAATTTGGCAAGGAACGCTTAAAGGCAAGTTCTTTCAGTAACTTGTTGACTTGTTTAAATGTATTGATATACATGACTTGATTATTAAAATCTTTCACTGTTATGTGAATTATATGCGAGCATGATTAAAGTGTGCACAATGTGCAATTATGTGACTATATTGTTCTATGTGGAACTTGAGTTATTGTAAATATACAATGTGAGATGCATGAGGTATGCTATGAGATGCATGATGCATATATATTGATGAATTGCATAAAATTTATAACGCATGAGTAAGAAGCATAGTATGAGGATCATGATGCATGGATAAAATGCAAACTTATGTGTTACGTGAAGCATGAAATGTGAAAAACTGTTAGTTCTTGCTGAGCCGTCGTGCTCATTCTTGCAAAAATAAAACTTTTGCAGATTTACGATGCAATGCTATTATCTTGATATCGTGATGATAAGGATTAGAGGCGCATGGAAACAAGAAGGTTCCTAAATGTCCCTTTATTGTAATTATTTAGCTATGATGACGGTATATGATGTACGTGAATTTGACTTTGTAACCCTGAGTCAGAAATGCAGGTTATCCATTATAGTATTTATGATGTGATTATGTTAGTTACTTGTTGTAGTAAACTACAAGGATGTCGATGTTGTATAAAGGACATTTTTATAACGAATGTATTGGTTATTGAATAACCTTGCAAATATTCAAGGATTGGATAAAGTCAGAATTTGAACCTTGCGTTCGCACATGAGATATTGTAAAGGATCATGGTATTTATTCAACCTTGGTCATAAGTGTATTTTTATTTAAGGTCTTCGTGCCTGGGATTAGATGAGGATATGTTGTTATATTATTGTAATTACATTCATGTAGTAAGCCCATGTTGTATGGGTAGTACCGTGACGCGCGGGAATCGGGTTCAAGGTAAGACCCGAGTTTCGGGGGCGTTACAGTTGGTATCAAAGCTGATAGGTTATAAACCTTAGGTAAGAGTACCTTAGGCTATAACCGTAGTGAAGGAAGATGATAATGATGAAGATAGTGAAGAGATAAAACTCAAATAGAATTTAATTGATAGTAAATGAATTTAGAAAAATTCATAGTAAGAGTTGAGATATATATAAGATGATTCAAAGAAGAATCTCGATGCGTTATAAAAGATGAGAATTGGGAGTTACCTGACTCCAGTGATATAGATGATAAGTATTAATCAATAGACGAGGTCTATAAGGCGTAAAGGTATAAAATCATATATTATGATTAAAGAGAAGAGTATGGAAGGTCGTAGGATGAAACGATCGTAGAGTAAGATCACGAAGTGATTGGATTAAGTCATAGAATGGCAGATAATCAATTGAATGATCGAAAATTCTAGCTCAATGCTATAGATAGATGGTACTATGAGATAGTACGAGTAAAACTCGAAAGAGTTATGGATGATGAAACAAGAATTAAATTCTTGTTGAGTAACGAGTAAGTTAGGATTAGGGGTGATTTCAATTGAGGACTCATGTTAGTGGCTGAGTTGTACAATTCCTTGTATGGGCAGGGAATTCGTGCTTGGTTTGAGAACCACTTAGCTTCCTATATCGGTATAGTGGTTGAGTTGAACAATTCCTTGTATGGGCGGGGAATTTGTGCTTGGTGTAACAACCGCTTAGCTTCCTATATTGATTAGTGGCCGAGTTGATCGATTCCTTGTATGGGCAGGGGATTGTGATAGGTTCGACAATCACTTAGCTTCCTATATTGATAATCATTGGAACCTGGTATCGCGCTATCGCTATACGTATGACGAGAAGGTGATTCTTTTCTCATATTTATATTTGATAGTTAGAGAATATTAAGATTAGGTGCGAGTTCTTTAAACTCACACGTATGGTAAGTTCGTGACTCATAATCATATGGTATGGTGGAACCCCTCAGCGAATGGACGATGTTGGTCTGACTAGGATAAGTTCCTAAACCCATATGATTGTGGTAAGTTCCTGAAACTCATAATGTGTGGTAAGTTTGATGAACTATATTGGGGTATGGAAAGGTGGTGGATTGAGAACTGTGAATTCTCAAAATGATGAGCATTGGTGATATTAGAAATAGATAGAATTATTAAGTAATGATATATTGAAGAGAAGTTGAAGTTGATGAGCAGGCATAGATATTCCAAATCTTCTAGCTATGCTAGACTTCGAAATTTATTGACTTCGTGCTCACAATTATACTTTTTCTCTTCGAAAAATGTATGGGGCCAGATTTCTGGGACCAAGAATTTTTAAATGTACTATTATTCATATGTTTATGCTAATAGTTTCGGCTAGACAAGTTGATTTGAAAATATCAAAATGTATTTTTAAATTGTCATCAATGCATCATGAGACCTGATGTAGAATGACAGATGATGGAGTCATCAATGCAGAGTAACTTAGTGTTGGATGTGATCATAGGATCGTCAACCCACTATGGTATGATGTAGTATGACAAAGTCAGAAAATGACGGAATCCTAACACACTGTTGCAACAGTGCAGTATTATGACGTCATAAAATGATTTTGTTTTCTCTAGGGTATAAAAAAAAAAAATTGCATGCCAATTGAGTTGGCTATAATGATTCGATTGATGTCCGAATTATTGATGTAAGTCTAAGCTATTTGATTCGGCTAGACGAATGTTGCAATGTGTTTATAAAACTCAAGCATTATTTGAGAATTTATGCCAAACCAAATTGTTTTGGTGCGGATTCTTGAGCTGGGGGAATAACCTGGAATAGGGGAATATAAGTGTCGGTTATCTGGCACGGTCAGGACTTAATGTTATGCATACACATGGTGTACGAGAGGTCGATCCCCTCAACTACAACTGGCGGGAGCATCCCTCGATATGGATGCTATAAGTGTCGGGTATCCGATACAGTCAGAGTTAAATGTTATGCATATACATGGGGTATGAGAGGCTAATCCCCTCGAGTACTACTGACGGACTAATTCCTTGACTACGTTCATGGTCTTTATGAGGTAGATTACCTTTTTCATAATTAAAATTGGTAAGGGTAGTAATGCCCGTAAACCTCTATGGTCATGGTCTTTATGGCCCCTCAGCATAATATGAAAAGTTTTTAAGGAATATTTTATTTCCTATTTGTTCAAGTTACTTCACAATTATTAAACAATTGTTGAAGGTTCCTATTATTCGGGAAACTGATTGTGGGAAGGGTGATTATCCCAAGGAGAAGTAGTCGTAGAATGCGACAATCTTAAGTGAATCCTTGAAAGAGGACAGTGTAAAGGTTAGAATGAAAACCTAGTTTTGATGGGTAGAATAAGCAAAGATGAATGCGTTGAAATTTCGAGGACGAAATTCTTAGAAGAAGGGGTGAATGTAATATCCCGAATGTTTATGAGCTAGTAAATCATTATTATGATGATTGTGGTATACAATGATCCTTAGAAAAGGAAATTGATGGGTTAAGCATAAGATAATACTCAGAGATTAAATAGGTTATATAAAATCTATGTTATAGTAATACGTTGAAATTATTCAACGAGTTGAAATTATTCAACGAGTTGAAATTATTCAACGATAAAATTTCGGAAGAAATTAGACGAAAACCGAGTAAGAGGTTTGATATTTGTGATTCCGAGGACGGAATCCTTATAAGGAGGGAAGGATGTGACAGCCCGGATTTTTGAGAATAATTATAATAAGAATTTAATATAGAATAATTCTTATTATGAGTCGCGTTTGAATATATATGTGTTATATATACTTATGTGATTAAATAGATGAGCTTAATATGTATATATATATATATATATATATATGTGGAATATATACATAGATTCAGAATGAATGAGTTAATAGTTAGTTATTGTAACGATCGCGAGTCATGGGTAGCTTGATAATTCGAGCTTATGAATATTATTGAATAAAATAGACTTTTATTGATAATATTATGTGGTAAGTGTTTAAAGGTTATGTTATAACCTAGATTATGTGTAGACGATGATTAATAAATATGAAAGTTTTCGTATTAGCTAATTTGGCGGATTCAAGAAATATCGCTAAGGTACTATTTATTGGATTAAATAAATAGTTGAAGGATAATATTATTGGACGAGTTATTTATTGTAAAGACGATAACCCAAAATATGGGTGAGATATATGTACGTTGATGTATATGATTATGGGGAGTTAATCGGGAAGAGTAGCGATCGCGAATCGTGAATACCCTTGTAATTTGGGGTTTATTAATATTATTAATGGATTAAATATTATTTTTATGTGACGAGTTTTAAGGTTATTTTATAACCTGGATGATGTCAATGTATGAATTTCATGCATTGTTGAACCGTATGAGCAAATAATTGATTTTTGCGAAAGATCGCAAAATCACTATGCACGGGGCACGTTTCCCGAGGCAATATTCACGCCCAAATATTTTTGTGTCTTTTTCAATTTTAATAAATTTCATAAATACGTGTATGCGTACGAATAATTTTTCCAAGTGTCAGAAATTTTATTTGAGCTGATACGTGATTTTATCCGTATCCGAAATGTATTATATGGGTGTTCCGAATAATTAGACAAATTCCTTAATAATTATTTTTACCCATCTTAATAATTATGGTAATACCCATTTTAATTTTGGGTAGAGTTATTTACCAGTTTTGGTACAAAAGTGGGAGTTTTCAGATATATTTTTGGTATTTTCTGGTATTTATTTGGCTTGTATACTAAGTGGGATCCAACCAAACCACTTTGGACCAATCAAATTGCTAGGAAATGAGAAAGTGGAGAGCTTTGCCGGCAAGCTTGAATTATTTGGACAAAGCTCATTGAGCCACTCCCATATTTTTCTCCCACTTCTCCCTAAATTCCTCCACTCTCCCAAATAATTCAACAACTTCATTTCTCTTTTGCAAACCATCAGCTACCCATTCAAACCCATTTCAAATTCTGCAGAGAGAGAGAGAGTGAGAGTGAGAGAGCTCGCCGGAAAAAGGAGGAGGAGTCGCCGGAAGTTCGCCGGAAAAAGGAAGGAGGAAGAAGGAGGCACGGGAGGAAGAAGAAGAGAATCCAAGCAAGGAGGACCTTCAAAATCAATCCTAGCCGAGCTTCTTAATCATCTAGGAAGGATTTATAGAGGTAAACACCAATCAAATCCTTTCCATTCGATTTCTTATTGAGTTTTTCAAGTTTTTCTTAGTTTTGAGCTCTTAAGCTTGTGGGTCGGATTTGTGGCGATTCTTGGTGTTTTTGTTTGTGGTGATTGTTTGTAAATGTTGTTAAGAGGTTATATAAGCCATTAATAACATCAAAGTGGAACAAAAATGCAAGAAATCTGTACCTATGCTTAAGGAGGATGAAGAACATGAAGAACAATGAACTTTGGACATGAACTTGGACATTTGGACGATTTAGAGGACTTTGTAGCTATGATTTTGTGTTTGTTTAATTCGTTTGTTGTTATGATATTGTACTTCCATGGGTTATGAGTTTAACCCAGTTGGAATGGAGTAAAAAGGGATTAAAACAAAGTTTTGGTGATGATTTTGGTGAAGAACACCAAGAACACCAAGAACACGAAAATATAACATGAGTTGATACTTTGGCCTAAGATTTGGCCATGTTAATGTTAATGGATAGCTCTAAATTTTTGATATGTTGTAGCCCTATGTCTTAGGAGTCCATAGAGTCCGGAATGGACCAATTTGAACGTGTATAGAAGGAGTTATGAGGATTGGAGTGAAGGAGGGTTGAAATCGCGAAGCTGGGCAACTGAGAACTATATGTTCCTGCATACCAAAGCCGGGGCTTTGATTTTAAGCCTAGTTTGGACGCCGGGGCTTTAGGCCTCAGGTGGTAAAAGTCAGTTTTGATGTCCCTTAGTAAAATGGGCATAACTTTCTCATACGAACTCGGATTGAGGTGATTCAAGATGATTCGGAAAGAGAACGAGTAGACCTACAACTTTCGTTCTTTAAGTTTTTCGATTTGAGGTCGGGATCAATTCCGAAATTGACCATTTGTATGACTGATGTGTTTTGGAGGTAATCGGAGGGTGTCGGGCATGCGCGTAACCACATGTAATGCTCCCGACAATATAAAATGTTGTTCTAAGTTCTAAAACATGAATGTTATGATTTATAATGATATTTAATATTAACCATTGAGTATTAGACACATTGAATGGGCATGTTAGGCGTACGCAAATGCATGTCGCCTGGGCGTTCGAATAATCAAGTTTGGCGTATAGACGTGCAAGCGTCGTAACACCGTAACTAGTGTGTATAATCTTGTTTAACATTGTGTTTCTAATAATAATGAAACATGATAGTGTGTGTTATCAACCAATGTATGAGCATGCTAAGCACATACAAAGGAGGCGAATTAGGTGTGTGACGTGTAAACGTCGAAACGCCGCGTAAAGTGATTAAAGAACTTAAATAGTGTTTCGATTTAAACAAAACGAACATTATAAGATATGAAGTGGGTTTATAATATAAACCATTATATGAAGCCTTTTTAGTGGCTAATTGGTATTTTGTTGTTAAATAAATTGTGTAGGATATTTGAAGGACGAGCCATCATAATTTGGCAAGGAACGCTTAAAGGCAAGTTCTTTCAGTAACTTGTTGACTTGTTTAAATGTATTGATATACATGACTTGATTATTAAATCTTTCACTGTTTATGTGAATTATATGCGAGCATGATTAAAGTGTGCACAATGTGCAATTATGTGACTATATTGTTCTATGTGGAACTTGAGTTATTGTAAATATACAATGTGAGATGCATGAGGTATGCTATGAGATGCATGATGCATATATATTGATGAATTGCATAAAATTTATAACGCATGAGTAAGAAGCATAGTATGAGGATCATGATGCATGGATAAAATGCAAACTTATGTGTTACGTGAAGCATGAAATGTGAAAACTGTTAGTTCTTGCTGAGCCGTCGTGCTCATTCTTGCAAAAATAAAACTTTTGCAGATTTACGATGCAATGCTATTATCTTGATATCGTGATGATAAGGATTAGAGGCGCATGGAAACAAGAAGGTTCCTAAATGTCCCTTTATTGTAATTATTTAGCTATGATGACGGTATATGATGTACGTGAATTTGACTTTGTAACCCTGAGTCAGAAATGCAGGTTATCCATTATAGTATTTATGATGTGATTATGTTAGTTACTTGTTGTAGTAAACTACAAGGATGTCGATGTTGTATAAAGGACATTTTTATAACGAATGTATTGGTTATTGAATAACCTTGCAAATATTCAAGGATTGGATAAAGTCAGAATTTGAACCTTGCGTTCGCACATGAGATATTGTAAAGGATCATGGTATTTATTCAACCTTGGTCATAAGTGTTTTATTTAAGGTCTTCGTGCCTGGGATTAGATGAGGATATGTTGTTATATTATTGTAATTACATTCATGTAGTAAGCCCATGTTGTATGGGTAGTACCGTGACGCGCGGGAATCGGGTTCAAGGTAAGACCCGAGTTTCGGGGGCGTTATAGTATCCATATGAACTATACATCTGAATGAGGGTATTTAAATGATATTGGGAGTTCTGTAAGCACTAAGGTTACACTTAATGAGCGCCGGTAAGGTGTCACCTTTACCGGAATGCGCCCCTCAGTTCCAAGAACAAACTTATCATTGATACTGTGAATGTCAGATAGATAGGGAATATCGATATGAAAGAGATATCCATAAGATATGAATCTATACATCCAAGTGAGGGTATCCATGAAAGTAGTATGCACACAAGCCAATCATATTTAATATGATGTAGCATATACTTTGTAATCTTATTCATTTATTAATAAAAGAATTGATTTTCTTAAAAGGCATTTTATATTATCTACATAGTGTTGTTTTATTAAATGTGATAAACCCATAGTTTTGAGCAATGCTTTAAGAATCATGATGATGATCATGCTAATGAGATCTAAATTCTAGATAGCTCACAAACTAAAATTGTTCCTAATCGTTGGATTACTAAAAAGGGGATTGGTGAATCCAGATAGATTAGTACATACGTTGCTTGCTCTTAAGAAGAGAATGATTGATCTCATAATCATTTGTGTGGAGACACTAAAGCAAATATGTAGGTGCTTATTGGAGAATAAGTTCACTGAACGTGGCTCGCTAAGGAATACCTAATGGAGTTTTACTCGCCTGTCAATAGGAATTCCTCTAGTGATAGTAGTACAAGTGATCCTTGGACTTGAGATCATCATAGTATCTTGTGTATGATGAGTTATACTTTGACATGTCCCTTAAGACCTTTAAGGTATATCAAAGGGTATGATTGGGTATAATAAGTTGTACATGGAGATAGGTGAATGATCAACAAAGAATCTACCTCGTCTAGTAAAAGATGTGAATGTCCTATGTGATTCGATAAATGACAACTCAGTAGTCCTTGGCCAAGGCAGAATGAAATTAGAAAGGAGTTTCTAATTTGCATTATTTAGAGTTGTGCATTTGGGAATCGAAATACATATAATTAAATAAAATAAGACTTAGCAGTAAATCCATGTCTTATATTTAATTGGGACATTATATGGTAGAAGGATTGAATTGTACGGTAACTATTCACTGAAAGGTTTTTTGTGATTAATGTTGAAATCTATATTATCTAGAAAGTCGTTGATCGCTAAGGGGGCTTACCCTTATTGTAAAATAAATATTATTTATTTAAATAAATTAAATAATTTAATTTATTTATTTAAATAAAATTAGAATTGTTCTAATTGATTTATTCACAACCGGTTTAATATGGAGAACCTAAAAGGTCACACCACAAAAGAAAATTATTTATTTAAGAAGTAAATGGCATAATTGTAATAATAAGTTAAGTGTATTTAATTTAATCTATGGAGATAGAATAAATTAAATAACTTAATATTTATTATTTAATATTTTGGAAATATTAAATATAAATTAATAAGAGGAGTCTTATTATTATTATTACTATTACTATTATTTAATTCCTAATAGGGATTGGGAATTAATTAATAGAAGTACTCTCCCATGAATTCCTAATTGGATTAAGAGCATAATTAATTAAAGGAGTTTAATTATAATAAAAACCCTAATCCTAAATAGTTTAGGGAAGGGTTATTCCTACATCTATAAATAAGAGGAGTCTTATCATAGATTAGTGTTACACACTCTTGCATTAGATTGTGGAGAGTACTTGTAATTTCTATAGAGATAGAAACTAGGGTTTTGCCTATACCCAACTTCTTGAATACCTATTCTTCCTTGGTGGATCACCTCTAGAGGCCAAACACTTGGGTGGATAACGTTGATCAAAGGAAGGAATCTCATCGGTGGAATTCGAGAATAACACGAAGGACTAGGAGTTGAACTTGTACTTGAGGAAGCTTTGATCTACGAGGGTATAATTCTTATTCTCTTTCTCTTTCGTTTAATTGATAATTGAACACAAGGATAGATCATGGTGATGGTTTGTATGAAAATTTTAAAATCCGTTTTATCACGCTTCCGCTCTATTTATGTAATTTGATTGCATGCTTGCGTTATATACAAACCTAACAATGATATCAGAGTCTAATCCTTGTGTTAATTATTGATTTTGATAATTCCATGTATGAATTGATATGCGATACGATCGAATTTTTGGGCTGGAATTTTTTTTTCTGAATCTGCGTCGCGGCGCGCCGCGCCGCTTCCAGTTTATTCTGGAGCGCGGTCGCGCCCTAACCCAGAAAAGGTTTCTGGGGGTGCAGCGCAACCGCGCCGCTCCTAGTTCAATTTGGAGCGCGGCCGCGCTGGTGTGCAGACTTTAATTTTTTTTTTGTTTTTCTCAATTAACATAAATAGTTTATTTAATTGATAAAAGTTTAAAATAAAGATGTTTATTTTATCTGTAATAGGATTTCAGATTGCTAAAATTAAAGGAGTTTAATTTGGATTTGGTTTTTGATTAAAATAAAAGAGTTTATTTTGTTTCAAAACTAAATATTAGCAAAACTTTTGCCCATTAATTGATATCAATGCATATATGGAATGATTTTATTATTCATGGGATGAATGTTATTTATTGATACATATAGAGATATGTATGATAATAAATAGGGGTTGATTATGGACTCTTGACCAATGTGTGATTGGATTTATTTTAGTAGATGCTTGAATGTATGGATTTTTATAAATGGGGTCTGCGTACCTCATCTTCTCTAATTTTTCTTAATGTAAATTCTATCTCCTTCCTATGTACTTTCCCTTGACTGCTGATCAAGGTTTCTATTTGTTGTAAATAGTTTTTGTAATAGGACCAGTTAGAATTAATTTTGAAGAATTGGAGACAAAATGAGCAAGGAGCGCATTGAAGAACCCGTTTGTAATGGAGCCCGAGTTTAAATGTAATAGTTATATTTAAAATTTTATTCTTGCTCCCTAGGTTTGACCTTTTGGTTCACTTGGTGGCTCTAGTGAACCAAACTAGAATAAAAGTCCATAATCAATCCGGGTAGAATATAGTATTCTATATGTGCATGCTTACTATATATATTATATATTATCCAACATGCTTCGCATGTTAAATAATATGACGCGTATTTTATATATATACGTGCATGCGCGCTAAACAAGATGAGACTAATAATAACAAACCCCTCAAAGAAATCATATTAAGTCTTAAGCGTTCAAAGATATTTGGAATATCGAACGTCGCCTTCTAGCATGGTAAAATAATAGAGTATTAAATATTTAATATGAGTTTGTTGTGCACACACAAGGCGAGTATTAAACATTTAAGATGTTGTTTTATCACATTTGATGCTTATAAATAGACTGAACGATGCTGTTTTTGTTGTGTCACCACAAGGACAGTGTTTTTCTTTCGAATATATGGAAGTGCTAGGATGGACTTAACTTAGATTATTTTAGTTCGGATGTGCACACACTTGACCATTATAATCTAAGAGAAAAAATACAAGGAGTTACATAGTGGTGTAATTGGCAATAGTTGTCTACCTATTTATTTATATATAGTTTGTTGTGCACACACAAGACTATATACATTTGAAATGGGATCCTTAATCTCACCAGCAAATCTTTAATTAGATTTGCCGAACTATATATTGAAGGTAATATAGTTTGATGAAAATAGTGGAAGATACCAATTTAAAATAAAGACCTAATTTATTTTGGTAATTAATTAAATGAATGTATGCTAAAATGTTGTCTATTACACATGCAGAATTTAAAAATGTCAAACTCACTATTACTGCGTAGCATACTTGATGCTAACAAACTGACCGGACCGAATTACACGGACTAGTTAAGGAATTTGAGAATTGTTCTCATTACTGAAAAGATTTCTTATGTCCTAAATTTGCCAGTCCCTGCAAATGTTATAGAAACAACCTCTGAGGAAGAGATTGCTACTTTCAGAAAGTGGCAAGATGATACAGTCTTGGCTCAATACATCATGTTTGCATCCATGAGTAACGAGCTTCAGCATCAGCATGAAACTATGGATGCTCCTACTATATTGCTGCACCTCAAAGAGTTGTATGGTGAGCAAAGTAGGACTGCTAGATATCAGATATCTAAGGAGCTCTTCCGGTCTCGTATGACCGAGGGCACTGCTGTTGAGACTCATGTCCTTAAGATGATCAATCTGATTGAACAACTTAGACAGCTTGGGTTCGTGATGGATGGGGAGTTAAGTCAAGATTTGATCTTGCAGTCACTCCCGGACACCTTCTCACAATTTGTTGTGAATTTTCACATGAATAAGTTGGACGTCAGCTTGCCTGAGTTACTTAACATGTTGAAAACTGCTGAAGGTCACTTCTCATCCAACAAGAACCAAGTCTTACTAGTGGATGATTCTTCCAAGAAAAGGAAGAGGCCTAAGGTATCTTCTGAAAATAAGAAAAACAAGAACGCTAAGGGCAAGGCGAAGAGAAAGGATAAAAAGAAACCTGATCCAGATAACAAAGAAATTTGCTACCATTGCAATAAGCTGAGACACTGGAAGAGGAACTGCAAGGAGTATCTTGCGGACCAAAAGAAGCTTGGAGAAGCTTCAACTTCCGATCTAGGTTTGTTCATGATTGAAATTAATTTTTCTGAAAGTCAAAATTTTACTTGGGTATTGGATACCGGCTGTAGTTCTCACATATGTAATAATATGCAGGGACTAAGCAGAAGTAGAAAGCTGAACAAGGATGAAGTCGTCCTACGAGTGGGAAATGGAGCAAAGGTTGCTGCATTAGCTGTAGGGACTTATTGTTTAGCACTGCCTTCAAGCAAGTTCATTAGTTTAAATAATTGTTATTATGTTTCGACACTCATTAGAAACATTATTTCAATTTCTGTATTGGATATGGATGGTTTTGATATTATAATAAAGAACAACAGTTGTTCTATTTATAATTAAAATGTTTTATATGGTGTTGGGAACCTACTGAATGGACTTTACATACTTGACTTGCATGAAAATATACTTCAAATTGAACAAACTAAGAAAAGAAAAAGAGATGATGTTAATTATACCTTTATGTGGTACTGTAGACTCGGTCATATCAATGAAACAAGATTATCCAAGTTGCATAAAGATGGGCTTTTAGAGCTATCTGATTACGAATCATATCCAACTTGTGAATCTTGTCTCATGGGTAAAATGACTAAATCTCCTTTTACTGGAAAAAGAGAAAGAGTTATAGAGTTGTTAGCGTTGGTACACACAGACGTATGTGGACCTATGACAACGAATGCACGAGGAGGGTATTCTTATTTTCTTACTTTCACTGATGATCATTCTAGATTTGGATATGTGTATTTAATGAAATACAAATCTGAATCGTTTGAAAAGTTCAAAGAATTCAGAAGTGAAGTAGAGAAGCAAACTGGTAAGAGTATTAAGATTCTTCGATCGGATCGAGGAGGAGAATACTTGACCAATGAGTTTCTCAATTGTCTCAAAGAAAATGGTATAATCTTACAATGGACTCCACCAGGGACGCCACAGTTGAATGGTGTATCTAAAAGGAGAAATCGAACATTGTTGGACATGGTTCGTTCCATGATGAGTTTTACCGACCTTTCAGTATCCTTCTGGGGTTATGCCCTAGAATCGGCTGCATACCTACTTAACAAGGTACCTACCAAATCCGTCCCAAAGACCCCATATGAGATGTAACGACCGGGAATTTTAGAATTTTCCTTGTAATTCGAATTTTTGAATATTAATGAATATATTATATTTTATTAAAAAAAATTTTTGTGTTGCATATTTAAGGGTTGTGTGACAACCTGGATTATGTAAATGCATAAAATTTTACGTGTTATAGTTTTGTTTAAGTAAATAATTGATTTCGCGTAGCGTCGCTTGATTCACGGGACATGTTTCCCGAGGTACTATTCACGCGATAATATTTTTGTGTCTTTTTTGCCTTTAATAAATTTCATAAATACGTGTATGCGTACGAATAATTTTTTCAAGTGTCAAAAATTTTATTTGAGCTGATACATGATTTTATCTGTATCTGAAATGTATTAAATGAGTATTCCGAATATTTAGAAAAATCCCATAATAATTATTTTTACCCATCCCAATAATTATGGTTATACCCATTTTAATTTTGGGTATAGTTATTTACCAGTTTTAGTACAAAAGTGGGAGTTTTCGGATATATTTTTGTGTATTTGGGTATTTATTTTGGCTTGTTACACCAAGAGGGAACCACCCAACCACTTTAGCCAATGAGATGCAAGGAGGGAGCATGAATTAGGGGGAATAGCCGGCAAGCTCATGGAGCAACTAAACTCCCACAATTCCATGAATGATAATTTGAATTTAGCCAACATTCTCCTCAATTCCATTTCCAAGACCAACCCATTTCCTTCTCCCAATTCATTCCCTTCACTCCACTCTCCTCTCCCCATTCAAACAAAAATCATCAGCTCATTTACATCAAGAGAAGAGAGCAAATAGAGAGAGAAAGGGTTTAGAAGTAAGAAACAAGCTAGAGAAAGAGAGAGTTCGGGTGGGAGCTAAGGAAGGAGAAAGGAAATCTTCAAGCTCTAACCGAGCTATTTAGCAACAAGGAGGAGAAGTAAAGAGGTAATCATCTACTAAGCTTCATAACACCATCTTCATCTTCTTCATCTTCTTCATCTTCTTCTTCAACCATTCTAGAGAGAGAAACAAGTGGGTGGAGTGAAGAAGCTTGAAGAGAGGCTACGGGAGAAACCCAAGGGGGAAGAAGAAAGGTTGTAGCAAACCTCTAGCAACCATTAAACAAACTAGAAGGAGAATCCAAGAGGTAAATACCATTTTCAAACTCATTTCTTCAAAGTTTTTAAGTTTTCCTTTTTCTAGTTTATTTGCTTGTTGGACGAATTTGCTGTTATTATGGTTGTTGTTGGATGACTATGAACGACTAAGGATGTTCTTAAGACCTTATAAACCTTATTAATAACATCAAAGTGAAACAAAAATGCAAGAAATCCTTACCTTGGCTTAATGGAGCAAGAACAATGGACAAAACATGGACTTTGGACATTCGAACCATTTTAGAGGACTTTGTAGCTATGATTTTGTGTGTGTTTAATTTATTTGTTATTATGGTATTATAGTTCCATGGGTCACAAAGTTAACCCAACTTGAATCGAGTAAAAAGGTGATAAAACGAAGATTTGGTGACGATTTTAGTAACACCAAGAACACTAAGAACACGAAAATAAAACGTGAGTTGATACTTTGGTCAAGGATTTCAACATGTTAATGTTAATGGATAGCTCTAAATTTTTGATATGTTGTAGCCCTATGTCTTAGGAGTCCATAGAGTCCAGAACGGACCAATTTGAACGTGTATTGAGGGAGTTATGGTAGTTGGAAGCAAGATAGATCTAGAACAACAAAACAGAGCATTCCAGGAAGCAAAACGGGTTGGGGACTCGGGCCGAGTGCCTAAGGCGCTGGGTAGGCGCTGGGCACGAGTCTAGATACTGCAAGAGAGCACTTTAGGCACTGTTCATAGGCCATTTTGAGCGCCTAAGGCGCTGGACAAGAGACTGTGCAAACAGCTTCGACGTCCTTTAGTAAAATGGGCATAACTTTCGCATACGAACTCAGATTGAGGTGATTCAATATGATTCGGAAAGAGACCGAGTAGACCTACAACTTTAGTTCTTTGAGTTCTTCAATTTGAGGTCTGTAGCATGACCTAAATTGGCCATTTATAGGACTGATGTGTAATTGGGGGCAATCGGAGGGTTTGTGTCGGGCATGCGCGTAAGCACATGTAATGCTCCCGACAATGTAAAATGATGTTCTAACTTTCATAACATGATTTTTATGATTTACAATGATACTTAGCATTAACCATTGAGTATTAGATGAATCGAATGGGCGTGTTAGGCGTACACAATTGCGTGTCGCTTGGGCATTCGGATAGACAAGTTGGGCGTATAGACGTGCAAGCGTCGTAACGCCGTAACTAGTGTATATAATATTGTTTAATATTATGTTTGTAATAAGAATGAAACATCATAGAGTATTATAAACTATTATTTGATATCCGGTATGTGACTAATTGTTATGTAAATATGTACTTAATTGTGTAGGATATTAAGGAGCGTGTGTTGTAATATTGTAGCAGCGCTTCAAGCAAGTTTCCTAACGCTTGTCTAACCCTTGTGTTGGGTAAGTTTCCCTAACCTTACTCGAATTATACCTTGAGCAGGTTTCATATTTTATACAGGTGTTGTATATTGTTGCAAGTTTCATGACTCCAATGGAGTTATTACTTTTGAATCATATTAGTGGATTAATTATTGTCAATTACTCCACCTCCAAGATAATTATTGATATTCGCAGCTTATGCATTTGAAGTCATTATTCGTTGTTGGATTGTGAAGACGTTTAAGTTCTTCATTCATGAACTGTTTAAGGAAATAGTCTACGCCATTTGTTTCGGCTAGACATGTACATGTTATTATTTTAAAAGCTATCCAAACCAGTAGTTGGTACGGATTCTTGGACTGAGAGAGCAACCCTTATTAGGGGATTATAATGTGTCGGTTATTCGATGCAGTCAGAGTTAAATGTTATGCATATACATGGTGTACGAGAGGTTGATCCCCTCGAGTACAACTGACGGGTCCAGGTTTTAAAAGAGTTAGTTGAATGATTGACTCTTTGGCGAAAAGTTCATGGTCGGTTGGACCACTCAGTAGTAAATAATCATTATTCATTATTTCATTTGGACTTTGATTATGTCATTTCAGCTATTTCATCAACGTTCATAAATTGTTGATCTATGCAGCTATTATTCTTATTCATTCATGATATATCTTCTTCTTGCTTTTAAACTTGCTGAGCAAAGTAATTGCTCACCCTTGCTATATCATGAACCTATTGCAGTTAAGCTGGAGAGTTCCAAAACGGGCAAAGGCAAATGAAAGCTTAAGGAATAGTTATATGTACTATTCCATTATGTAATCATGGAATAGTTTTGTATTATTAATGTATTCTGCGATGTATTTATTTAAGGTTATAGACCTTGGGACCGTAGTAAACCTTTTGTAATGAATAACATATGTTTATTTTATTCCGCATTAGTTGATTTGTGTTGTTTAGAGGTGTGTGGATGTATTTTATCGTGAGCACCAAATTCGAGGTATTGGTACCCGAATTTGGGGGTGTCACATGAGATATGGACAGGGAGGAAACCTAGTCTTAAGCATGTTAAGACTTGGGGTTGTCCAGCTTATGTCAAAAGGTTTGAACATGATAAGCTGAAGACTAGATCTGTAATATTCCGATCCCTAATAAGATTTGTATATGTAAATTATGTGTTTAATATATGAAATTTCATGATCTGGCCTTGTATTATGTGATTGTGTATTTTATTAAACAATTAGGTCAAATAAAAAATTTTCGCCCAGTAGCTGTGTCGTGCTTAATCGGACAAAATGATTTGTCGTGCTTCTGGCGAATTCACCGGGAAGCATTTCGGCATATTATTTTTGTAAGCTGTTGTGTCGTGCTTGGAATTGACGAAGCGCTTTGTTGTGCTTCGACATTAATATAATATTATATTAACTGATAAAATTTTAAAATAAGTTAAATAGGGTTTAAAATGTTACACGGAAATAGAAACCCTAAGTTGAAAACCCTAATTGATAATAATTGTCTGAATTGATTAATTAAAACCCTAAGTATTGTACAATAATCTTAATTGATGTAATTAAGATTTAAATGATGAATCATAATATTAATTATGAATCATTAAGATTAAATTAAATCCTAAACAAAAGATTAAAACCCTAATTATAGGATTGAAAACCCTAAACCCTAATTAGAAAACCTAAAACCCTAATTTGGTTCAATAACCCTAATTTATGAAATGTAATACCTTAATTAGGATATATACACCTAATTAGGGTATTACTAAACCTAAATTAACATCCTAATCATGATTAGTAAAAATCTAGGTTTAATTAGTAAGTAAAATAAATCAAAATTAAAATCCTAGCCAATGAAAATGAAGCTAGGAGTGTGCAAGCTTGTGCTTGGCACACTCCAACACAAGTAGGTGAATCACACCAGATGATAAGCAGCACAAGTCAAATGGTAGGATATTTGTAGAGGCAAAAATTTGGAATCTAGTAAGAAAACCCTAATTTCAAAACCTATAAATAGAATGAGATGCTAGGGTTAAAAGCTACGAAATTTTAAAGCTTATACACTCACATATCCAGCCTAAACAAACCCTAGCAATCACAAGCTCAGAATCAGAAGCCAGAAATCAAAATTTGAAAAAAAAGGTGCACAAAACCCTAATTTATGTTTGATCTTCAAGCCTGAAAAATTGTTGTGTTTTAGATGTTTAGGAATCCTTGTTAAGATGTTATTTAGTGATCTGGGCGGTTAAAACATGTTTACATAACATCTAGATATGAAAATCAAGCCAAAAACTCAAACTGTTCTTGGAAATCAAGAACAGTCTGACAAGCCTTTTTGTCAGATCTTTTGATCGTCTTAGAATGATAGTTTGATGTGTTTTAAAGTATGAATCTATAGTATGCCATGTTAACTTTAATATCCAAGTGGTAGAAGTCCAAAATTATTACACAGTAAGAAGATATAAGTGGTCAAAATCCTTTGACCGGTCTAATTTTGCACGTTTCTGGGTAACCCAGAAACTTATGAAGAACTCTGACAAGGTTTGTCAGAAGTTCATGCTGCCCAGAATTGATCTAGATGACATGTTTGGTGTAATTTATTGGCTTAGACTTGTTGTATGCTATATGAACTACAATATTGAATCATTAAAACACCTAAACAATCAATGAATTGAACGAAATTAACAGTCAAACCACGTTGACCATTATGACTGGATGAGTTTATGGGTTACCCAGAAACTCAAGAACAGTCATGAACGGGGTAGTTTGACCATAAAATTCTAGCATGATATGATATAATTTGAGGTGAAATTTGATATGTCGTTGTACACTGCCATGTTGGCTATAACAACAAACAAAAATCAAACACAAAGATCAAACGAGCTGAGATTAATTTGAGGTCAAAAGTCACTGTTGGACGTTGACCAAGTGTTCTTCATGAAGAACACCTTTAGCGACGATATTCATCCCAAACCCAGAAAACTAAAGAAATAAGCAGACCGTCGCTAAAGCCCTTTAGCGACGGATTTTTAATAAAAATAAAATAAAATTTATTTAATAAATTATAAAATAATAAATAAAATATTAAATAATAATTAATAATTATAAATAAATACGAAAATTCATTTTTAAATTATAAAAAAATTTATTTTTAATATTTTTATATATTCTGAATTATTATTTAAATTAATTAAATATTAAATAATAATTATGATAAATCATTTAATAATTATTTTAATTATTTAAAAATGATATTAAATTATTAAATAATTATATTAATTATTTAAAAATGATATTAAGGTAAATAAAATTATAATATATAATAATTAAATAAAATATTAAATATTTAAATATTATTAATGATAAATAAATCATTTAAATAATATATTTAGTATTTAAAAATTACTTTAAATGATAATTAAATCATTTATACATTAAATTAAGTTTTAAAAATTATTATAAGTAATAAATAAATTATTCTAATGATAAAATAAATTCTAAAAATATTATTAATGATAAAATAAATCATTTAAATAATATTCTATCTTTCTAAAATATTATAAATGATAAATAAATCATTTAAATAATATTTTAAATATCTAAAAATATTCTAAATGATAAATAAATCATATAAATAACATATTAAATGTTTTAAAAATATTCTAAATAATAATTAAATCATTTAAAAATATTCCTAAGCTTGTAAAATTATTTAAAAATACTTCCAAGCTTCTGAAAATTATTTAAAAATAATACCAACCTTCTAAAAATATTATAAATAATAATTAAATTATTTAGACTAATAATTCGACTTCCAAATGAAGTTTTATCGAACAATTTATGTGTTTAGCCATTAAGGACGCGACCGAGATATCGAATCAACGTCGAACCTTAATGAAACTTGTTTAACTTAACGTGATACATGTTTATATACGTGCTAACACTTATTATTGGTATACGTAGACTACGTACGTTGACCGATTGTATTAAATTATAGTGAGCTACGCTAAGGCAAGTCTCCCAACTTTGTTATATTTAAGCAAGTATTATACATCTTGCTATCAATTATTGTGAAGTTATTGCTTCTTGTTCAGCATAACTTAAGAAATGAATCATTGTTCATATATTGCTTATTCGAGCTAAATTGTTGTGTCAAACCAAATTGTTTGTAAGACATCTATACTGAGAAAATGGAAATGCCTTCATAGGAAGGCCAATAAATGTCGATAATATATTGACCACAAATGGTAGGATGATATGCATACTCCTAGGATATTGGTGAGGCTGATCACCTACTAGATATCCAAAACTCAAATGGTTCTAAGTCATTAAAGACTGATAGAACTAAATGAAATATATGGTTCATGTACAGAACCCTTAGTATAATCATTGACATCTTTCAAATCAAACACATGGTGTTTATATATTCAAATGAACTTGCTAAGCATTTGTAGCTCATTCTTGCGCATATCTTCTTTTGTAGCTATAAATGATATCCTTGGCACGTCTGGGACTAACAAGGGAAAAAGCCATGCTTATTAGCTTTAATTTCTGTTGTTGAATACTTTAAGTCTTTTAAAGACTTGTTGTTGTAATAACTTAGTATAACGAATGATGCAACCGAACAAAATGTTATGTAATATATTATGATCCTTTATGTTATAAAATGCGTCATACTCTGATCTTTAAATTCTTTAGAATAGTTGTACTAAGTAAATACAGTGTCTATATGAACTATACATCTGAATGAGGGTATCTAAATGATGTTGAGAGTCCTATAAGTTCTGGGGTTACATTTAATGAGCGCTGGTAAGGTGCCATCTTTACCGGAATGCGCCCCTCAGTTCTATGGACAATCTTATCATAAATACTGTGAATGTCAGATAGATAGGGAATATTGATATGGAAGAGATATTCATAAGATATGAATCTATATATCTAAGTGAGGGTATCCAAACACAGATAACGTTCTGGCCGGAACTAGTACCTGTTATGGGATACTGTGAATCTTGGATAGGTAGAAGTTATATTTTATTGAATATTTATAGATGTATAGTTTCACGTGAGCACCAGATCTGCTACATGAGAGTGTAGAGATTTGGGGGCGTCACAAGATCCGACAAGTGTAGATTTGTGGGATATCCTAAAGAAAGTTTAGGATATTATTTATATCATCTTACTGATCAAAAGGTGTTTGTAGCGAAACACGCTGCCTTCTTGGAAAAGGAGTTAATCCTCGAAGGGGTCACTGGGAGTAAGATATATCTTGAAGAAGTTCAAGAACCACAAAATACTACGGATCAAAGTCAGGTACCTGACCAAGTAGAAGAACCTACTGTACCATTACCTATTCGTAAATCTGGAAGAGTACCGAAGATACCTGAAAGGTATGGATTTATCATAGAGGATGATAATGAGGTACGCATCATAGATGATGATGATCCATTGACTTACGAAGAGGCTATGAGTAGTGAAGACTCAGAGAAATGGCTAGAAGCCATGAAATCCGAGATGGATTCCATGTATGAAAACCAAGTATGGACTTTGGTTTCACCACCTGAGGGCATTAAGCTTATTGGGTGTAAATGGGTCTTTAAGAGAAAGACTGGAGCAGACGGCAAGGTAGACACCTATAAGGCCCGACTGGTTGCAAAAGGTTTCAAACAAAGATAAGGAGTTGACTATGATGAAACCTTCTCACCAGTAGCTATGCTCAAGTCCATTCAGATTTTGCTTGCAATTGCAGCTTATTATGACTACGAAATCTGGCAAATGGACGTGAAAACGGCCTTTCTCAATGGAGAGCTTGAGGAGAATGTATATATGATACAGCCAGAGGGTTTTGTTTCAACGGTTGGAACAAACCAAGTCTGTAAGCTACAACGATCCATTTATGGATTGAAGCAAGCTTCTCGAAGATGGAACATCCGTTTTGATGAGATAATCAAAAGGTTTAATTTTATCAAAAATGAGGATGAACCTTGTGTGTACAAGAAGGTTAGTGGGAGCGTTGTTTCATTCCTTGTATTATATGTTGATGATATATTACTGATAGGGAATGATGTTCCTATGCTACAGTCGATCAAAATTTGGTTATCTAAACACTTCTCCATGAAGGACTTGGGTGAGGCATCCTATATTTTGGGGATAAAGATCTATAGAGATAGATCTAAAAGGATGCTGGGCTTGACCCAAGGAAAGTACATTGACTCGATGCTAAAGAAGTTTAGCATTGAAGATTCCAAGAGAGGTCTCATGCCGATGAGCAATGGAATATATCTCTCCAAGAAACAGGCCCTAAAGACACCTAAGGAGAGAGACCGTATGAGTAAGATTCCTTATGCTTCCGCAATAGGATCTATCATATACGGTATGATATGTATTAGACTAGATGTCGCTCATGCACTTAGTGTAACAAGCAGATATCAGTCGAATCCAGGAGAAGAGCACTGGAAGGCAGTGAAAAACATCCTAAAGTACTTGAGAAGAACTAAAGATGTATTTCTTGTCTACGGTGGGTCTGAATTGAAACTAGAGGGCTATACAGACTCAAGTTTTCAAACGGACCAAGATGACAACAAATCCGTTTCAGGGTATGTGTTTACCTTAAACGGTGGCGCGCAGTGAGTTGGAAGAGTTTCAAGCAGCAAACAGTTGCTGATTCAGTGACAGAGGAAGAGTACATAGCTGCAAGTGAAGCTGCAAAGGAAGCTGTTTGGATGAAGAAGTTCATAACTGAACTTGGAGTGGTTCCCTGCATTAGAGGAGCTGTTGCGCAGGCTAAGGAACGCAGGTCTCATCAGAAATCCAAACACGTGTTGCGGCGGTTTCATTTAATTAGAGAGATCATTGAAAGAGGAGATGTCACCCTGGAGCGTGTGGACTCTCAAGATAACATTGCAGATCCATTTACTAAAGTTTTAACACAACAACAGTTTGATCGTCACTTAGAGAAGATGGGTATTAGATACCAAGGCGATTGGCTTTAGTGCAAGTGGGAGATTGAAAGTAGTATGCACACAAGCCAATCATATTTGATATGATGTAGCATATACTTTGTAATCTTATTCATTTATTAATAAAAGAATTAATTTTCTTAAAAGGCATTTTATATTATCTATAGTGCTGTTTTATTAAATGTGATAAACCCATAGTTTTGAGCAATGCTTTTAGAATCATGATGGTGATCATGCTAATGAGATCTAAATTCTAGATAGCTCACAAACTAAAATTGTTCCTAATCGTTGGATTACTAAAAAGGGGATTAGTGAATCCGGATAGATTAGTACATACGTTGCTTGCTCTTAAGAAGAGGATGATTGATCTCATAATCATTTGTGTGGGGACACTAAAGCAAGTATGTAGGTGCTTATTGGAGAATAAGTTCACTGAACGTGGCTCGCTAAGGAATACCTAATGGAGTTTTACTCGTCTGTCAATAGGAATTCCTCTAGTGATAGTAGTACAAGTGATCCTTGGACTTGAGATCATCATAGTATCTTGTGTATGATGAGTTATACTTTGACATGTCCCTTAAGACCTTTAGGGTATATCAAAGGGTATGATTGGGTAAAATAAGTTGTACATAGAGATAGGTGAATGATCAACAAAGAATCTACCTCGTCTAGTAAAAGATGTGAATGTCCTATGTGATTCGATAAATGACAATTTACATTATTTAGAGTTTCTAATTTGCATTATTTAGAGTTGTGCATTTGGGAATCGAAATACATATAATTAAATAAAATAAGACTTGACAGTAAATCCCATGTCTTATATTTAATTGGGACATTGTTATGGTAGAAGGATTGAATTGTACGGTAAACTATTCACTGAAAGGTTCTTTTGTGATTAATGTTGAAATCTATATTATCTGGAAAGTCGTTGATCGCTAAGGGTCGTTGATCGCTAAGGGGGCTTACCCTTATTGTAGAATAAATATTATTTATTTAAATAAATTAAATAGTTTAATTTATTTATTTAAATAAAATTAGAATTGTTCTAATTGATTTATTCACAACCGATTTAATATGGAGAATCTAAAGGGTCACACCACAAAAGAAAAATATTTATTTAAGAAGTAAATGGCATAATTGTAATAATAAGTTAAGTGTATTAAATATAAATTAATAAGAGGAGTCTTATTATTATTATTATTATTACTATTACTATTATTTAATTCCTAATAGGGATTGGGAATTAATTAATAGAAGTACTCTCCCATGAATTCCTAATTGGATTAGGAGCATAATTAATTAAAGGAGTTTAATTATAATAAAAACCTTAATCCTAAATAGTTTAGGGAAGGGTTATTCCTACATCTATAAATAAGAGGAGTCTTATCATAGATTAATGTTACACACTCTTGCATTAGATTGTGGAGAGTACTTGCAATTTCTATAGAGATAGAAACTAGGGTTTTGCCTATACCCAACTTCTTGAATACCTATTCTTCCTTGGTGGATCACCTCTAGAGGCCAAACACTTGGGTGGCTAACGTTGATCAAAGGAAGGAATCTCATCGGTGGAATTCGAGGAGAACACGAAGGACTAGGAGTTGAACTTGTACCCGAGGAAGCTTTGATCTACGAGAGTATAATTCTTATTCTCTTTCTCTTTCATTTAATTGATAATTGAACACAAGGATAGATCATGGTGATGGTTTGTATGAAAATTTTAAAAGCCGTTTTATCACGCTTTCGCCCTATTTGTGTAATTTGATTGCATGCTTGCGTTATATACAAACCTAACAATCCAAATACAGTTAACGTTCTGACGAGAACTAGTATCTGTTATGGGATACTGTGAACCTTGGATGGATAGAAGTTATATATTATGGAATATTTATAGTTGAATAGTTTCACGTGAGCACCAAATCTGCTCTAGGGAGTGTAGAGAATTTGGGGGCTTCACAAGTTGGTATAAGAGCTCTAAGGTAGTTAGGAAATACCTTAGGATATAGTCTTTGAGTCGATAAAATACTTAATTATACTTGAAATAATCTTAAAAGCTTTATATTTATGTGTAAACTTGCTTCACTATAATACTAAACAAGTAAAATTCTTTTTTAGGATGTCAGATACAGATTAGAATGACCTTCCATTGTTAGATCTACCTGTGGGGGAGTCAGAGATAGATAGTGACCCAGAGGAAGAGCAAATAGAGATATATCCAGCACTAGGATCACCAGAGGAGGATCCTAAGGAGGAAGAACTTCTACATGATCAGGAGCTATTGGATGCGGAAAATGTTGAAGATCCTGTAGATGGACAGTTGGTAGATTCTGATGAGGGGGTTGGAACTATGCACATGATGAGTGTTGACATACATGAGGAAATAGTCACAGGAGTGGTACAACAATCGACCGAAGACATAGAGGCTTCCAACTTTCGGGCATTTATAGTCGAAGGTTTACTGGAGGCAGAGAGGGGTTCTACTCGCCGATTGAGGACACTATTACATAGTACTCAGAAGGAGAGGCAGGATGTACAAGTGCAGTTAGATTGAGTTGTACGAGGGTGTCGTAACTCGTTCGACGACTTAGAACGTTGAGTAGTTAGATATCCAGTAGAAGAGAAGAAGGTAGACTATCTGATAGATCGATCAGTAATATGCCACATGATCCAAGATGCCTATGATAAGACGCGTGGTCGTTAAGTATGGGATAGTACTTAGGTCTACTTTCAGTAGTATGTATTATAAAAGATTTTAGTTGTAAATAGAGAATCCTTTGTACTAACTAGTGGTAGTATAAACCACTAGTTGGATATGTAAACTTTCAGTATGTAATATACAAGTATGTTTGTAAAAATCAAGGTGTTAACTCTGTGTGCAGTATATACTTGTATTTATACTTGTGTTTTCTTTATTTATAGAATCATGGCAACAAGAAGGAGAAATCAGACAGAAAGAGAGGATAGAGAAACAAACCATACCCAAAAATTAGTGGATATACTCTTAGGAGCCTTACAAGGTCGTCAACCAAACCAACCTAATGCAGTTACCTCACGGGGCACTGTATTTAAAGACTTTAAACTTGTAGGTCCGCTTGAGTTTAAAGGGACCGCAGAACCCGTTGAGGCTCAAACCTGGATTACTGAAATAGAGAAGTTCTTTATAGTAACTAATGTCAGCGAAGACCAAAAGACGGTCTTTGCCACCTTTTTCCTCAAAGGTGAGGCGAATCATTGGTGGGAAACCAATAAGATTCATGCAGGTGTAGGGATTGTTTCTTGGGATAGGTTCAAGGAACTATTCTTTGATAATTACTTTCCCCAATCGATGCAGGATCGCATGGAGGATGATTCCTAGAGTTAAAACAAGGGGAGCCTACTGTATCTCAATATACAGCTAAGTTTAATGAACTAGCTAGGTTTCCACCGCATCATGTAGATTCGGAGGCAAGGAAGACCAGGAGGTATGAAGAGGGTTTGAAACCCCAGATTCATAATAAGTTGTCGGTGTTCCAAGTAAAAACCTTCCCAGAAATTCTCGAGAAAGCTATCATAGCTGAAAATGAGAGTGAAGCTCTGTTAAAATTTCACAAGGAGAGAAAGAGTCAAACTGAAGGGGGGAGGTTTAAAAGGGAAGCAATTATTGGAGGGTTTAACAATAATAACAAGAAAAAGTGGGATGCCACTTTTAATAATAATTTTGGGAGAAGGGGAAATAACTTTAATAACAACAACAATAACAACAGAAACAATAATAATAGGAATGACCTTTGTGTTATCTGTGGAAAGAATCATAGAGGAGTGTGTCTTAAGAAGAAGGTGACTTGTTATAAGTGTGGTCAAGAGGGACACTATGCCTCTGAGTGCCCTAAACCCAATAGGAGTAGGTGTTTCAACTGTGGGTCAATGGATCACATAGTTAGAAATTGTCCAAGAACCCAGAATCCAAATGGAGGGGGAAACCAAACAACCAACAATAGCTTTAAACCAACAGTAGCAGGAGCTGGAGGTCAGAGTCGTCCAACCGCCAGAACATTTAATATGACGATGAGAGAGGCTGTTGCTTCACAGGACATGGTGACAGGTATCATCCCTATCAACACTTTAAATGCATACGTGTTATTCGACTCTGGTGCTACTTGTACATTTGTGTCTAATAGCTTTGCTAAAAACTTGAATATGCTATGTGAAGACTTAGACATACCTTTCAATGTAGAAATTGCAAATAGAGAGATAATTCCCGTTAAAACTATATATAGAAATTGTAACATAGAGATTAGGGACACAAGTTTCTTGTGAACCTTATTCCTATAGAGCTGGGGGGGAATTCGACATAATTTTAGGCATGGATTGGTTGGTTAATCATAATGCAATGATTGATTGCCATCGGAAGTGTGTAAATTTGTTGACTGCATCGAAGTCAAAGATAATGTTCAACGGTAGTTATTCACCTAAACGATCTCGATGTCTGACAGTAATACAGGTGGAGAGATTGCTTAGGAAGGGTTGTACAGGTTATTTGGCATATATAGTGGATACTCGAAAGGAAGGAGTAAAGCTAGATCAAATACCTGTAGTTAGAGAATTTCAAGATGTGTTTCCCGATGACTTACCAGGTCTTCCTCCGGATAGGGAGATCGAGTTTGTTATCGATCTTGCAAATGGTACGGTGCCAGTTTCGAAGGCACCTTACAGGATGGCACCAGTTGAGTTGAAAGAGTTACTTGTGCAGTTACAGGAACTCTTAGACAAGAAGTACATACAACCTGGTGTTTCACCTTGGGGAGCACCGGTGTTGTTTGTAAGGAAGAAGGATAGGACTTTGAGGTTATGTGTTGATTATCGAGAGTTAAATAAGTTAACCATAAAGAACAAATATTCTTTACCAAGATTGACGATCTATTTTACTATTAACTGAATAAAACATCTTCCCACAGAGGGGTTACAACTTAAATCTCTTAAACAAATAAATCCAAGGTCATCTAACCTTTATTACATCAATGCGGAACTAAAACCAAATACCAAATAAGTCTTATTACAATAAATCGTTAAATAAATAACAGTTCGCCAGCTACTTCTGTATCTTACCTTTGTCTTTACTAGTGGATGGCTCATCCAGCTTCTCAGTCTTAGCTACAATGTTTTATGCAAGGGTGAGCAAACAATTGCCCACAAGTATGATAACAATAACAATTAAACGATCAATGGAATAGATTAACTGAGGAGTAATAGTTTTTCTGAAATCAATCAAAATCAAATCAAGGTCTGAAAGCTCAGTAGAAAACTTGGCTCAAGAACTGAATATAGATTTCAAGATTAAAAGTGTAACTGAGGGTCATAAGACCTCGAACTATGTCCTAGGTTAACAAGTATTTCTACCGTAACTTTTAACGGTCTTATAAACTATGGACTTTCCGTCTCGTACTCCGGGGATCAGCCCTTTGTACAATGTATTGTGCACAAATATTTTAACGCTATTACGTAATATAATCCCCTCTATAAGGGTTGTTCATCTCAGCTTTGCTATAAGGGTCCGCACCAAAAGAGGTTTGGTTTGGATTGGCTTCAATAAAAGTTCTAGAATTTAGAACGCTTATCAACTATGGACTAGTCGAATCTATAAGGGTTCAATAGCCATTCAAAGATTTGATGCAATAATATAAGATTGAACGATGATGTTTGAGTCAAAGATTAAACCACAACAATATACAATTGAATAAACATTGTATATCCAATGTATTACTTCCAAGAAATTAGAAAATCTCAACTAGAATAATGATCTTGAACAATTTAGGCTTATGAAAACTAAAGTACAATGGTTAGGAGCTTGCAACATTTATAAACTATAAAAGAACTTGCACAATAAAGGAGTGAAGTTCAGGAACTTGCCTTGTGCGTAATCTATACAATCACAACTTACGTTCACCAAATGTCCACAATATACATTAGCTCATTACAACTATAATTAACAGTTTCACTTTCCACTTTAGTACAACTTAGCAACTTAGATCATGCTCTGATCTTATTAACTAACCACATAGCACGGATCAGAAATCTCTTCAAGGACACAACATAAGTTTTAACATTCAGATTCTAACAAACAATTAATTAAATCCTTCTAAAACTTACCAAATCATATCTTACAATTTAACTTTGTGATTACATACTATTAATACAACTTAATACGTGTTTAAAGCTTCTTCGTATACATTAGGCTATGATACATTGGGCTCTAAGTACTGAACAGTTTTAAAAAAATATTCATTTCTGTTCTGGTGCAGGCGCGGTCGCGCCTTGTTTTAGCCTTGGCACCAGCACGGCTGCGCTGGTGTATCTCCGCACCAATTCTGGTCTGCATGTGGTGCGGGTGCGCCACATTTGTTCTTGGCACCAGCGCGGCCGCACTGGTGTGCAGACACAGATACAGGCAGTTCTTCCCTGTTGCGAACCAAACTTCCAAAATTCCATTCAACATCAATTTAGGCACACCCAGAAGCTAAAAACTTAATCAAAACAGCATAGTATATATATACTTAACCATTCTAATACCACAAACAACAAAATCACCAATTTAGGAACATAAATTCAGTGTTTATGCTAATATTTTCACTTTTAACATATTTAGCAAAATTGAACACCACAGATTCGTTATTCAACCAAATTGGTTCAATTAACTTGCATTTTTTTTCTCATCATGTTAACAATACCCATCATCAATTGTAGATTTCATACACAAATTCCCAATCAGTTTTGACTCCAAAACAAGCCAAAACATACATATTCAACCAAACACTAAATTCTTCATTTTAAAAATCTGTTTTCATGAATTGATAACTCCAAAATCATATATAGACACCAAATAACGGATTAAGCATACTTATAAACATATATTATCAATACATCACCAAATTATTCAACCAAAATGTTTACAATAAACAACTTTGAAACATATATAGCATGAATTAAGAGTAATACCTTTGATTAGCTAAATGATTTGCAAGTTTAGATTATCTCCTTCTTTGATTTCTTGGATTCTTGCTTTCTCTCAATTTCTCTCAATTTCTTCTCTCAATTCCTCTCCACTTCTCTAACTGAACTTTGACATTCATGCTAAGGAAAGGAACGTATATAATGAAAAGACTGATAAGCGAAAGGTTTAATCAGTTAAACCAATGAAATGTTTAACTGATATGGAATAGGAAGAGTTTAGACCATGTTTGGCAAAACTAGATTAATTTAGAAATTCAAAAGCCACAAGACTTTGTTTGGTAAAACTAAATTAATTTTCTTTTAATTTATTTTAATAGCTCATTTACCATATAGTTTAATAGTCACACTTTCAATTTAATTAAACCTATTATTAAATAAATTCAATTAAGCCTTAGTAATTTAATTATAACTTTTATTTGATCAATTATAGCTTAGTCCAAATAATTCATTTTATTCAAATAAATCATTAATCATGTAATTTAATTATTAAGTTAAATTAGAGTAATATCAAATCACTATTCAAATAACAATTAACACAATTATACTAAAGTAAATTACTCCACACTCATTTCATTTTACTATATTCAATAAATAAGTCAAATAAAATATATATTTCACTCAATAAATATTTTATTTATTCATAAAAAGTCACATTCGTTACACTATCTGAAATTAGTATGCACACAAGCCAATCATATTTGATATGATGTAGCATATACTTTGTAATCTTATTCGGTTGTTAAAAGGCATTTTACATTATCTACATAGTGCTGTTATATTAAATGTGATAAACCCATAGTTTTGAGCAATGCTTTTAGAATCATGATGGTGATCATGCTAATGAGATCTAAATTCTAGATAGCTCACAAACTTAAATTGTTCCTAATCGATGGATTACTAAAAAGGGGATTAGTGAATCCGGATAGATTAGTACATACGTTGCTTGCTCTTATGAAGAGAATGATTGATCTCATAATCATTTGTGTGGAGACACTAAAGCAAGTATGTAGGTGCTTATTAGAGAATAAGTTCACTGAACGTGGCTCGCTAAGGAATACCTAATGGAGTTTTACTCGCCTGTCAATAGGAATTCCTCTAGTGATAGTAGTACAAGTGATCCTTGGACTTGAGATCATCATAGTATCTTGTGTATGATGAGTTATACTTTGACATGTCCCTTAAGACCTTTAGGGTATATCAAAGGGTATGATTGGGTATAATAAGTTATACATGGAGATAGGTGAATGATCAATAAAGAATCTACCACTTCTAGTAAAAGGAGAGAATGTCCTATGTGATTCGATAAATGACGACTCAGAAGTCTTTGGCCAAAGCAGAATGAAATTAGAAAGGAGTTTCTAATTTGCATTAATCAGAATTGTGCATTTGAGAATCGAAATACATATAATTAAATAAAATAAGACTTGACAGTAATTCCATGTCTTATATTTAATTGGGACATTGTATGGTAGAAGGATTGAATTGTACGGTAACTATGCACTGAAAGGTTCTTTTATGATTAATGTTGAAATCTATATTATCTGGAAAGTCGTTGATCGCTAAGGGGGCTTACCCTTATTGTAGAATAAATATTATTTATTTAAATGAATTAAATAGTTTAATTTATTTATTTAAATAAGATTAGAATTGTTCTAATTGATTTATTCACAACTGGTTTAATATGGAGAACCTAAAGGGTCACACCACAAAAGGAAAATATTTATTTAAGAAGTAAATAGCATAATTGTAATAATAAGTTAAGTGTATTTAATTTAGTCTATGGAGATAGAATAAATTAAATAGCTTAATATTTATTATTTAATATTTTAAAAATATTAAATATAAATTAATAAGAGGAGTCTTATTAGTATTATTACTATTACTATTATTTAATTCCTAATAGGGATTGGGAATTAATTAATAGAAGTACTCTCACATGAATTCCTAATTGGATTAGGAGTTTAATTTAATTAAAGGAGTTTAATTAGAATAGAAACCCTAATCCTAAATAGTTTAGGGAAGGGTTTTCCTACATCTATAAATAAGAGAAGTCTTATCATAGATTAGGGTTACACACTCTTACATAAGAATTGTAGAGAGTACTTACAATTTCTATAGAGATAGAAACTAGGGTTTTGCCAACACCCATCTTCTTGAACAAGTATTATTCCTTGGTGGATCACCTCTAGAGGCCAAACACTTTGGTGGCTAACATTGATCAAAGGAAGGAATTTAATCGGTGGAATTCAAGGAGAACGCGAAGGAATTGGAGGTGAACTTGTACCTGAGGAAGCTAGAATTCTACAATGGTATAATTCTTATTCTCCATCTCTTTCGTTTAATTAATAATTGTGTATAAAGAAAGATCATGGTGATGGTTTGTATAAAATTTTAAAATCTGATTTTATCGCGCTTCCGCTTTATTAATGTAATTTGATTGCATGTTCGCGTTATACAAACCTAACAGTGGTATCAAGAGCCAAACTTTATGCGAATTATTAATTATTTTGATTCTGTATATACATTGATATGTGTTTAGAACAATTTAATTGGGCATAATTGTTTGTGTAAAATTATTTTATTTTATTTTTATTTTGATTTTATTTATTTTCAATTAAGATAAAAGGTTTATTTTAATTGGAATATGATTAAAATTAAAAGTTTTATTTGAACTTGGAATTGGATTCTACGTTAACTAGAATAAAAGAGTTTATTCATATATGGAATAGGATTTCATGTTTCCTAGAATAAAGGAGTTTATTCACATATGGAATAGGATTCCATGTTTCCTAGAATAAAGGAGTTTATTCACATATGGAATAGGATTCCATGTTTCCTAGAATAAAGGAGTTTATTCACATATGGAATAGGATTTCATGTTTCCTTAAAAAATAAAGATGTTTATTTTGATAAGGAATAGGATTCAACATATTTTATTTTCCAACAATTTTAAGTTAAAAATAAAGGTGTTTATTTTAAACTTGAAATTAGTTTCCATATTAATTAAAATAAAGGAGTTTATTTTGATTTGGAATTTGATTAAAAATAAAGGAGTTTATTTTTATTCAAAAAAAATTAGATAAATTAAAATAAAAGAGTTTATTTTGATTTGGAATATGATTAAAATAAAGAAGTTTATTTTAATTGAAATTGGATTTCATCATAACTAATTAGAGTTGGAATTGGATTCCATGATAACTAATTGGAGTTGAAATTGAATTTTATACTAACTAATATTGCCCATTAAATGATATCAATGCATATATGAAATGATTTTATTATTCATGGGATGAATGTTATTTATTGATACATATAGAGATATGTATGATAATAAATAGGGATTGATTATGGACTATTGACCAATGTGTGATTGGATTTATTTTAGTGGATGCTTGAATGTATGGGTTTTTATAAATGGGGTCTGTGTACCTCGTCTTCTCTAATTTTTTTCTTAATGTAAATTCTATCTCCCTCCTATGTACTTCCCCTTGACTGCTGATCAAGGTTTCTATTTATTGTAAATAGTTTTTGTAATAGGACTAGTTAGAATTAATTTTGAAGAATTGAAGACAAAGGAGCAAGGAGCGCTTGAAGACCCGTTTGTAATGGAGCTCGGGTTTAAATGTAATAGTTATATTTAAATTTAATTCTTGCACCCTAGGTTTGACCTTTTGGTTCACTTGGTGGCTCTAGTGAACCAAACTAGAATAAAAGTCCATAATCAATCCGGGTAGAATATAGTATTCTATATGTGCATGCTTACTATGTATATATTATATATTATACAACATGCTTCGCATGTTTAATAATATGACGCGTATTTTATATATATATATGTGCATGCGCGCTAAACAAGATGAGATAAATAATAACAAACCCCTCAAAGAAATTATATTAAGTCCTAAGCGTTCAAAGATATTTGGAATATCGAACGTCGCCTTCTAGCATGGTAAAGCGATAGAGTATTAAATATTTAATATAAGTTTGTTGTGTCACACAAGGCAAGTATTAAATATTTAAGATGTTGCTTTATCACATTTGATGCTTATACATAGACTGAACGATGCTGTTTTGTTGTGTCACACAAGGACAGTGTTTTTCTTTCGAATATATGGAAGTGCTAGGTTGGACTTAACTTGGATAATTTTGATTCGGATGTGTCACACTTGATCAAAATAATCTAAGAGGCAAATTGAAAGGAGTTACATAGTGATGTAATTGACAATAGTTGTCTACCTATTTATTTATATATCGTTTGTTGTGTCACACAAGGCTATATACATTTGAAATGGGATCCTTATTCTCACTAGCAAATGTTTAATTAGATTTGTCGAACTGTATATTGAGGGTAATATAGTTTGATGAAAATAGTGGGAGATACCAATTTAAAATAAAGACCTAATTTATTTTGGTAATTAATTAAAATGAATGTATGCTAAAATGTTGTTAAATTACAAATTCATTTACAGAATTTTACGATGTCTAATTCACTATCACTGCGGAACATATTAGATGCTAATTAACCGGACCAAATTAAAAGGACTGGTTAAAGAATTTGAGAATAGTTCTCAAGGCTGAAAAGCTATCTTATGTCCTTAATATGCCTATCCCTGCAATGGTTGCAGATAATGCCTCAGAGGAAGAGATTGCTACTTTTAGAAAGTGGCAAGATGATGCACAGTTGGCTCAATGCATCATGCTCGCATCCATGAGTAACGAGCTTCAGCGTCAGCATGAAACTATGGATGCTCCTACTATACTCCTGCACCTTCAAGGAGTTGAAGGGTGAGGAAAGTAGGACTATTAGATATCAGATATCTAGGGAGCTCTTCCGATCTAGAATTACCAATGGCACTACAGTACAGACATATGTCCTAAAATGATCAATATGATTGAACAATTGGGACAACTGGGTTTTAATAGATGGAGAGTTGATCCAAGATTTGATCTTGCAATCACTTCCGGACTCTTTCTCACAAATTGTTGTGAATTTCCACATGAACAAGCTATATGTCAGCCTGCCTGAGTTGCTTAAACATGTTGAAAACTGTAAAGAGTCACTTTCCAACCAAGAAAAACCAAGTCTTACTGGTAGATGATTCTTCCAGGAAGCGGAAGAGGGCCAAAGGATCTTCTTAAAAGAAGAACAATTCAAAGAAGGTAAATGGAAAGGCAAAAACAAAGGACAATAAGAACAACACTGATGCAGATAGCAAAGGAGTTTGCTTCCACTGCAATAAGCCTGGATACTAGAAAGGAAACTGTAAGGAGAATCTTACAGAGGCTAACCAGAAGAAGCTTAGTGAAACTTCGGTTACAAATATAGGTTTGTTCATGATTGAAATGAAATAAATTTTTCTATAAGTCAAGGTTCTACTTGGGTATTGGATACCGGCTGTAGTTCTCACGTATGCAATCCAATGCAGAGACTAAGCAGAAGTAGAAAGCTAAACAAAGTAGTAATCTTATGTGTTGTAATGGAGCAAAGGTTGCTACATTAACCATAGGAACTTATAGTTTAACATTGCCTACAGGCAAGTCTATTAAGTTAATAAGTTGTTATTATGTTCCAGTTCTCTTTAGAAACATTATTACTTCCGTTGTTGGACAAGGAAGGTTCTGGTATTATATTTAAGAACAATTGTTGTTCTATTTATAATGATAATGTTTTGTTTGAAACTAGAAGATTACTTGATAGACTTTGTATACTTGACTTACATGAAAATTATTTTGCAAATTGAACAAACTAATAAAAGAAAAGGAGATGGTCATTCAAAGAGTTAAATATGTGTATTTGATGAAATACATGTCTGAATCATTTGAAATGTTCAAAGAATTCAGAAGTGAAACATATTGACAGAGTATTAAGATTCTTTGATCAGATCGAGGAAAGAATACTTGTACAATGAGTTTCTAGATCATCTCAAAATGGTATTTTCTCATAATGGACACTTCCTGATACGCAATAATTGATTGGTGTATCTAAAAGGAGAAATTGTACCTTGTTGGACATGGTGCAGTCCATAATGATTTTTACCGACATTCTAGTATCCATCTGGGGTTATGCCCTAGAAACGGCTGCATATCTACAAGATAAGGTAACCTCAAAAATCCGGCCCCAAAACTCCATAATGGTTATGGATAGGGAGGATTCCTAGTCTTAAATATGTTAAGATAAGGGGTTGTCCAGCTTATGTGAAAAGGTTTCAAAGATAAGTTTGGGACAAAAATCTGACAAGTGCAATTTATGGGATATCCTAAAGAAGTTTAGGGTATTATTATTACTATAATCCTACACGCTACCTTCTTAGATAAAGGTGTTTATCATTGAAGAAGCTGGTGGGAGGGTAATAGATCTTGAAAGATTTCAAGAACCACAAAGCATTTTAAGTCGATCCGAGGAACCTGTAGATAGACCTATTGTACCACAACCGAATCGTAAATCTGGAAGAGTACCGAAGATACCTGGGAGGTATGGATTCATCATAGAGGATGATGATGAGGTACGCATCATAGAGGATGATGATCCAGTTTTATATGATAAGGCTATGAGTATAAGATACTCAGAGAAATGGTAGATGGCCATGAAATCCGAAATGGACTCCATGTATGAGAACCAAGTATAGACTCTGGTTACTCCACATAAGGGCTTAGTGCCTAGAGTGTGAATATGGGTCTTTTAGAGAAAGACTGGGGCAAATGGCAAGGTGGAGACCTATAAGACCAGACCTGTTTAAAAGGTTTTTCAAGTCAAGGAGTTGACTGTGATAAAACCTTATTACCGGGTAATGCTCAAGTCCATTTGGATTTTACTTGCGATTGCAGCTTATTACGAAATCTGGCAAAATGGATGTGGAGACGTCCTTCCTCAATGAAAACTTGAGGAGAATGTATGTATGATACAGCCAGAGGAATTTGTTTCAAAGGTTGAAGCAAATCGTGTTTTAAGCTACAATGATCCATTGATGGATTGAAGCAAGCTTCTCAAAGATGGAACATTCATTTTGATGAGACAATCAAAAGAGTTTGATTTTATCAAAAACGGGAATGAACCTAGTGTATACAAAAGGGTCAGTGGGAGCGCTGTTGTTTGTGACATTCTTGGTATTATATGTTGATATACTACTGACAAGGAATAACACACCAATGCTACAATCAGTAAAGATAAAAATTGTCTAAACATTCCTCCATGAATGACTTGGGAGGAGCATCCTATAAATTGGGGATATAAGTCTATATAGATAGATTTAAAAGGATGTTCGGCTTGACCCAAGGAACGTATATTCATTTGATGCTAAAGGCGTTTAGCATGGCAAACTCCAAGAGAGATCTCATGATGATGAGCCATGGAGTGTATCTCTCTAAAATTGTCCCCAATTGAAAGAGAGATCGCATGAGTTACTATCATGTATGCAATGAATATACAAGGCTTGATGTTGATCAGTCATATTCTGGAGAAGATCACTGTAAGACAGTGATAAACACCTTTAAGTACTTAACCGGTACTGAAGATGTGATCATGATTCATGGTAGGTCCGAATTAAAACTAGAGGGCTAAACAGACTCAAGTTTTTTCAGACTGACCAAGACGATAACAAATCCACTTTAAGGTAAATCGTTACCTTGAAAGGTGGTGCAGTGAATTGGAAAGGTTCCAAACAGCAAAGAGTTGTTGGTTTAGTGACAAAGACAAAGTATATAGCTGTAAATGAAGCTGCAAGTTGATTGTTTGGATAAAAAGTTCATTACAGAACTAGAAATAGTTCCTAAGTCTCATCTTGGATTCAAACATGTATTGCGGCACTTTCATTTGATTAGTGGAATCATTGAAAGAGGAGAAGTAACTATAGAGATAGTGGACTCTCAAGAACAACATTGCATATCCATTTACTGAAGCTTTATCCAAACAGCAGGATGATCGTCACTTAGAGAAGAAGGGTATTAGATACCATGACGATTGGCTTTAGTGCAAGTGGGAGATTGAAAGTAGTATGCACACAAGCCAATCATATTTGATATGATGTAGCATATACTTTGTAATCTTATTCGGTTGTTAAAAGGCATTTTACATTATCTACATAGTGCTGTTATATTAAATGTGATAAACCCATAGTTTTGAGCAATGCTTTTAGAATCATGATGGTGATCATGCTAATGAGATCTAAATTCTAGATAGCTCACAAACTTAAATTGTTCCTAATCGATGGATTACTAAAAAGGGGATTAGTGAATCCGGATAGATTAGTACATACGTTGCTTGCTCTTATGAAGAGAATGATTGATCTCATAATCATTTGTGTGGAGACACTAAAGCAAGTATGTAGGTGCTTATTAGAGAATAAGTTCACTGAACGTGGCTCGCTAAGGAATACCTAATGGAGTTTTACTCGCCTGTCAATAGGAATTCCTCTAGTGATAGTAGTACAAGTGATCCTTGGACTTGAGATCATCATAGTATCTTGTGTATGATGAGTTATACTTTGACATGTCCCTTAAGACCTTTAGGGTATATCAAAGGGTATGATTGGGTATAATAAGTTATACATGGAGATAGGTGAATGATCAATAAAGAATCTACCACTTCTAGTAAAAGGAGAGAATGTCCTATGTGATTCGATAAATGACGACTCAGAAATCTTTGGCCAAAGCAGAATGAAATTAGAAAGGAGTTTCTAATTTGCATTAATCAGAATTGTGCATTTGAGAATCGAAATACATATAATTAAATAAAATAAGACTTGACAGTAATTCCATGTCTTATATTTAATTGGGACATTGTATGGTAGAAGGATTGAATTGTACGGTAACTATGCACTGAAAGGTTCTTTTATGATTAATGTTGAAATCTATATTATCTGGAAAGTCGTTGATCGCTAAGGGGGCTTACCCTTATTGTAGAATAAATATTATTTATTTAAATAAATTAAATAGTTTAATTTATTTATTTAAATAAGATTAGAATTGTTCTAATTGATTTATTCACAACTGGTTTAATATGGAGAACCTAAAGGGTCACACCACAAAAGGAAAATATTTATTTAAGAAGTAAATAGCATAATTGTAATAATAAGTTAAGTGTATTTAATTTAGTCTATGGAGATAGAATAAATTAAATAGCTTAATATTTATTATTTAATATTTTAAAAATATTAAATATAAATTAATAAGAGGAGTCTTATTAGTATTATTACTATTACTATTATTTAATTCCTAATAGGGATTGGGAATTAATTAATAGAAGTACTCTCACATGAATTCCTAATTGGATTAGGAGTTTAATTTAATTAAAGGAGTTTAATTAGAATAGAAACCCTAATCCTAAATAGTTTAGGGAAGGGTTTTCCTACATCTATAAATAAGAGAAGTCTTATCATAGATTAGGGTTACACACTCTTACATAAGAATTGTAGAGAGTACTTACAATTTCTATAGAGATAGAAACTAGGGTTTTGCCAACACCCATCTTCTTGAACAAGTATTATTCCTTGGTGGATCACCTCTAGAGGCCAAACACTTGGGTGGCTAACATTGATCAAAAGAAGGAATTTAATCGGTGGAATTCAAGGAGAACGCGAAGGAATTGGAGGTGAACTTGTACCTGAGGAAGCTAGAATTCTACAATGGTATAATTCTTATTCTCCATCTCTTTCGTTTAATTAATAATTGTGTATAAAGAAAGATCATGGTGATGGTTTGTATAAAATTTTAAAATCTGATTTTATCGCGCTTCCGCTTTATTAATGTAATTTGATTGCATGTTCGCGTTATACAAACCTAACACTATCCACGATCTTGAGTTGGCTGCCATAGTATTTGCCTTGAAAATTTGGAGGCATTACCTGTACCGGGAGAAGTGTGAGATATACACAGATCACAAAAGTTTGAAGTATATTTTCACGCATAAGGAGTTAAACATGAGGCAGAAGAGATGGCTAGAGTTGATAAAGGATTTTGGTTGTGAAATCTTATATCATCCCGGGAAAGCCAACATCGTTGCGGATGCGTTAAGTAGAAAGAACCAAGAGAAGTTGAATGTAATAACAAACAACGAGGTACTGATAAAAGAGTTTAATAAACTTGAGATTAAGGTAAGAGTTCCAGCTAACTCAACCCAAAAGTTATTTGTTGTAGAAAGTAGTTCGACTTTATTGGATAGAGTCAGGGAATTACAGGAGACTGATAAAGAGTGTCATAAGTGTAAAACTGAAATAACTCAGAAAAAGAATATCAAATTCAGAATTGATAAAGATGGGGTACTGAGGTATGAGGATAGAATTTGGGTCCCCTTAGTACAAGAACTAAAAGATGAAATATTGAATGAAGCCTATAGTTCTAAGTTCGTCGTGCATCCAGGTAGTACAAAAATGTACAAAGATTTAAGCCGACACTTTTGGTGATCAAACATGAAAAGAGAGATAGCGGAATGGGTAAGTAGATGTTTAATTTGTCAAAGGGTTAAAGCCGAACATCAAAAACCTAGTGGGTTATTCCAACCCTTAGAAATCCCCGAGTGGAAATGGGAACATATCACCATGCATTTTGTAGTAGGTCTTCCAAACACACAGAAAGGTCACAATGCCATTTGGGTAATTGTAGATCGTCTTACCAAGTCAGCTCATTTCCTACCCATAAAAGTTAACTTCAGTCTTGACCAATTAGCCAAGCTTTACATCAATGAAGTTATTTCTAGACATGGACTCCCTGTTTCTATAGTATCAGACCGAGATCCATGATTTACTTTAAACTTTTGAAAAAGTCTCCAGAAACATTTAGGAACCCAGTTAAGATTAAGCACATCTTATCACCCACAAACAGACGGTCAGAGTGAGAGGACAATTCAAACCTTGGAGGACATGTTGCGAACTTTTGTTATAGACTTCAAGGGAAGTTGGGAGGATCAGTTACCTTTAGTAGAGTTTGCCTACAACAATAGTTACCATGCCAGCATAGGAATGCCACCATTTGAAGCTCTGTACAGAAGGAAAAGTATAATGCCATTATGATGGGATGAAGTCAGCGAACGACAATTGTTAGGGCCAGAAATAGTTCAATAAACCGCTGAGGTAGTTCGGATTATACGAGAGAGATTGCAAGCATCTCAGGATCGACAGAAGAAGTATGCGGATTAACACAGGAAACAACAAGATTTCAATGTCAGTAGCCACGTATTTTTGAACGTATCTCCGTGGAAAGGCAAAATACGTTTCGGTAAGAAAGGAAAATTGAGTCCGAGATTCATTGGACCATTCCAGATATTGAGGAGGATAAGTGAGGTAGCCTATGAGGTATCCCTATCTCCTGAGTTAGACCATATCCATAACGTGTTTCATGTGTCTGTGTTACGACCGTATAAATCTGATTATAAACACATTATAGATCACGAGCCTATTCAGATCAAGAAAGATTTGTCATATGAAGAAGTTCTTATTGAAATCATAGATAAGAAAGAACAAATTCTACGGAATAAAGTGATACCTTCAGTCAAGGTAATTTGGAGAAATTAAAACATAGAGGAAGCTACGTGGGAGCTCGAGAGTAAAATGCAAGACAACTACCCACATCTATTTCTATAACCTGTACTGTAATTTCAAGGACGAAATTCTTATTAGAGGGAGTGAATGTGATATTCCAGACCTTGATAAGATTCGTATATGTAAATTATGTGATTATTAAATGAAATTTCTTATTCTGACTCATGTTATGTGATTGTATACTCTAATGAACGACTGTTTAGGTAATCTTTGAAAACCTAATACGATTCAAAAACGCTATCGTATACGTTTAGAATTAGAGCGTATAACCTAAAACTAGGTATCAGGAAGTTTTAAACTTTAAGCCCTAATGAGATTCGAATTTTGTAACATATATGCTTAATAAAGATTGAAATGATATTTCGAAGCAGGTGTTTTGTGATTATATTATGTAAATGATGAATTAGGTCAAATACAATTTTTTTTGTCAAGCTGCTTAGTCGTGCTTACATTGACAAACTGATTTGTCGTGCTTTCCATGATTTCACCAAGAAGCATCTTGACAAATTATTTTTGACAAGTTGTTGTGTCGTGCTTGAAAATAACAAAGTGATTTGTCGTGCTTACGGTAACAAGCTGCATTGTCGAGCTTGGAAGATATTTTCATTGAGGAGCTTAGAAGATAGGTTCAATTGAAAGCTGCATTGTCGAGCTTGGAAGATATTTTCATTGAGGAGCTTAGAAGATAGGTTCAATTGCAAGCTGCATTGTCGAGCTTAGAAGATATTTTCATTGAGGAGCTTAGATTGCAAGCTGCATTGTCGAGCTTGAAAGATATTTTCATTAAGGAGCTTAGAAGAATATTCTAAGAATATGCTAGGGTGCAAATTGTAATAAGCCGAGCCCCTAACGTGCAATTAGCGAAACTATGTTTTCGTATAAATAGCAAGCTAAGTTCATTCATTGCTTACTATATTTTAAGAGCAGTTCAAGAGCAAAAACACTCTATATTTATATTCTAAGAGATATTGTCAGATAAAAATTACTTTCTAAGCATCGAAGCACTACACGATTGGAAGTAAAGCTAGCAACTACAAGAGGTTTTACTCTAGTGGTTATTATTTTCATTCTTCTTTACATATTTAGTAAAAATATACTTTTATAAGCAGTTATAATGCCCAAATTATTTTAAGTGTATAGCACAAAAGTCCTATTTACAAGCAGTTATAATGTCCGATTTATTTCTCTTATATATTAGAAAATATACTTTTATAAGTAGTTACTATGTCCGACTTTCTTCAAGTATTTAGTAAAAATATTCATTTTACAAGCAGTTATAATGCTGAAATTATCTCAAATATAATAGCCGAATATTCATTTTATAAGCAGTTATAATGCCCGATTTATTTCAAACATAGGAAACGAATATTCATTTTGCAAGTAGTTATAATGCTCAATTTATTTTAAATATAGTTGATGAATATTCATTTTATAAGCAGTTATAATGCTGAAATTATTTGATGTATAGTAGAAGGAGTCTTAATTATAAGCGATTATAATAACCGAAATAAAAACTTAAAATAGTTATTTGTTAAACGTTTAACTAGTTATGTACGCCGATAACCGTATAGGATTTACGACGAACGTTTAGACATTATATTAACTGTAAAAGATATACGAGGTAAGTCTCCAAACCTTATTATCTTTATGCAAGTGTTATACATCTTGCTATCAATTGTTGTGAAGTTATTGCTTCTTGATTCAGCATAACTTAAAAATGAATCATTATTCATATATTGTTTATTCGAGCACGAATTGTTGTGTCAAGCCAAATTGTTTGGTACGACATCTTATCACTGAGTATACAAACACCCTATATGGCTTGTTATTATCAATAATATATTGACGTTTAGTGTATGTTGGGCACGATTAGGATGGTATGCATACTCCTAGGATATCTCGATTAGGTTGATCCCCTATAAGGTATCTGAACAAATCTGTTCTAAGTCATTGAAGGCTGACAGAACTGGTTGAAACACATGGTTCATGTACTGAACCCTCAGTTGGCAAAAGTTTTTGAACTTTTTTCAAATCAAACACATTGTGTTTACATTTTTGACATAAACTTGCTGAGCATTCTTTAGCTCATCCGTGCATAAAACTTTCCTTTGCAGTTTTAGATGGTAATCCCGAAACTTCAGGGACGGACAAGGGAAAAGGCCGTGTTAATTAGTTTTATCTTACTGTTTTGAATAAATTCAAGTCTTATAAGACTTTGTTGTAATAAGAACATAGTACTGAGAACGTTGTAATCAAACTTAAAGTTATGAAATATATATCATCTTTTGTTATATCTCTTGCATTGTATTTACATTCTTAGTTAAGTTAGAAAGTAGCATTTGATCTAGTACAGTATCCATATGAACTATACATCTGAATGAGGGTATTTAAATGATATTGGGAGTTCTGTAAGCGCCGAGGTTACACTTAATGAGCGTCGGTAAGGTGTCACCTTTACCGGAATGCGCCCCTCAGTTCCAAGAACAAACTTATCATTGATACTGTGAATGTCATATAGATAGAGAATATCGATATGAAAGAGATATCCATAAGATATGAATATATACATCCAAGTGAGGGTATCCAAACACAGTTAACGTTCTGATGAGAACTAGTATCTGTTATGGGATACTGTGAACCTTGGATAGATAGAAGTTATATATTATGGAATATTTATAGTTGAATAGTTTCACGTGATTACCAAATCTGCTACAGGGAGTGTAGAGAATTTGGGGGCTTCACAAGTTGACTATGATGAAACTTTCTCACCAGTAGCTATGCTTAAGTCCATTCGAATTTTGCTTGTAATTGCAGCTTATTATGACTACGAAATCTGGTAAATGGACGTAAAGACGGCCTTCCTAAATGGAGAGCTTGAGGAAAATGTATATATGATACAGCCAGAGGGTTTTGTTTCAACGATTGGAACAAATCAAGTCCGTAAGCTATAACGATCCATTTATAGATTGAACTAAGCTTCTCGAAGGTGGAACATCCGTTTTGATGAGATAATCAAAAGTTTAATTTTATAAAAAATGAGGATGAACCTTGTGTATACAAGAAGGTTAGTGGGAGCGCTGTTTCATTCCTAGTATTATATATTGATGATATATTACTGATAGAGAATGATGTTTCTATGCTACAATCGATCAAAATTTGGTTATCTAAACACTTCTCCATGAAGGATTTGGGTGAGGCATCCTATATTTTGGGGATAAAGATCTATAGAGATAGATCTAAAAGGATGCTTGGCTTGACCCAAGGGAAGTACATTGACTCGATGCTAAATAAGTTTAGCATAGAAGATTCCAAGAGAGGTCTCATGCCGATGAGCCATGGAATACATCTCTCCAAGAAACAGGCCCCAAAGACACCTAAGGAGAGAGACCGTATGAGTAAGATTCCTTATGCTTCAGCAATAGGATCTATCATGTGCGGTATGATATGTACTAGACCGGATGTCGCTCATGCACTTAGTGTAATAAGCAGATGTTAGTCGAATCCAGGAGAAGAGCACTGGAAGGCAGAGAAAAAACATCCTAAAGTACTTAAGAAGAACTAAAGATGTATTTCTTGTCTACGGTGGGTCTGAATTAAAACTAAAGGGCTATATAGACTCAAGTTTTCAAACGGACCAAGATGACAGTAAATCCGTTTCAGGGTATGTGTTTACCCTAAACGGTGGCGCAATGAGTTGAAAAAGTTCCAAGCAAGAAACAGTTGTTGATTCAGTGATAGAGGCAGAGTACATAGCTGCAAGTGAAGCTGCAAAGGAAGCTGTTTGGATGAAGAAGTTCATAACTGAACTTGTAGTGGTTCTTAGCATTAGAGGAGCCATATCTTTATTCTGTGACAACACTGGAGCTGTTGCGCAGGCTAAGGAACCTAGGTTTCATCAGAAATCCAAACACGTGTTGCGGTGGTTTCATTTGATTAAAGAGATCATTGAAAGAGGAGACGTCACCCTGAAGCGTGTGGGCTCTCAAGACAACATTGCAGATCCATTTACTAAAGTTTTAATACAACAGCAGTTTGATCGTCACTTAGAAAAGATGGGTATTAGATACCATGGCGATTAGCTTTAGTGCAAGTGGGAGATTGAAAGTAGTATGCACATAAGCCAATCATATTTGATATGATGTAGCATATACTTTGTAATCTTATTCATTTATTAATAGAAGTATTAAAGGCATTTTACTTTATCTACAAGATGTTGTTATTTAATGTGTGATAAACCCATAGTTTTAAGCAATGCTTTTAGAATCATGATGATGATCGTGCTAATGAGATCTAAATTCTTAGAAAGCTTAAAACTAAAATCGTTCCTATTCGTTGGATTACTAAAAGGGGATTAGTGAATCCGGTAGATTAGTACATACGTTGCTTGCTCTTAAGAAGAGGATGATTGATCTCATAATCATTTGTGTGGAGACACTAAAGCAAGTATGTAGATGCTTATTGGAGAATAAGTTCACTGAACGTGGCTCGCTAAGGAATACCTAATGGAGTTTTACTCGCCTGTCAATAGGAATTCCTCTAGTGATAGTAGTACAAGTGATCCTTGGACTTGAGATCATCATAATATCTTGTGTATGATGAGTTATACTTTGACATGTCCCTTAAGACCTTTAGGGTATATCAAAGGGTATGATTGGGTATAATAAGTTGTACGTGGAGATAGGAGTTGTACGTAAAAGATGTGAATGCCCTATGTGATTCGATAAATGACAACTCAGTAGTCCTTGGCCAAGGCAGAATGAAATTAGAAAGGAGTTTCTAATTTGCATTATTTAGAGTTGTGCATTTGGGAATCGAAATACATATAATTAAATAAAATAAGACTTGACAGTAATTCCATGTCTTATATTTAATTGGGACATTGTATGGTAGAAGGATTGAATTGTACGGTAACTATTCACTGAAAGGTTGTTTTTTGATTAATGTTGAAATCTATATTATCTGAAAAGTCATTGATCTTAAGGGGGCTTACCCTTATTGTAGAATAAATATTATTTATTTAAATGAATTAAATAGTTTAATTTATTTATTTAAATAAGATTAGAATTTTTTTAATTGATTTATTTACAACCGGTTTAATATGGAGAACCTAAAAGGTCACACCGCAAAAGGAAAATATTTATTTATGAAGTAAATGGCATAATCGTAATAATAAGTTAAGTGTATTTAATTTAATTTATGGAGATATAATAAATTAAATAGCTTAATATTTATTATTTAATATTTTAAAAATATTAAATATAAATTAATAAGAGGAGTCTTATTATTATTACTATTATTATTATTTAATTTCTAAAAGGGTTTGAGAATTAATTAATAAAAGTACTCTCATAAATTCCTAATTGGATTAGGAGTTTAATTAATTAAAGGAATTTAATTAGAATAGAAACCCTAATCATAAATAGTTTAAGAGGATTCCCTATATCTATAAATAAGAGGAGTCTTATCATAGATTAAGGTTACACACTCTGGCATTAGAATTGTGGAGAGTACTTACAATTTCTATAAAGATAGAAACTAGGGTTTTGCCAACACCCATCTTTTTGAACAAGTATTATTTCTTGGTGGATCTTCTCTAGAGGCCAAACACTTGGGTGGCTAACGTTGATCAAAGGAAGGAATTTAATCGGTGGAATTCAAGGAGAGCACAAAGGAATTGGAGTTGAACTTGTACCTGAGGAAGCTAGAATTCTATAAGGGTATAATTCTTATTCTCCATCTCTTTCATTTAATTAATAATTGTGCATAAAGAAAGATCATGCTGATGGTTTATATAAAATTTTAAAATATGATTTTATCGCGCTTCCGCTTTATTTATGTAATTTGATTGTATGTTCGCGTTATATACAAACCTAACAGTTAATCTTCTAATCGTACCCATGATTCCTGCTCCACGGATGCTTATCAGAATTAATCCAATTCATAACAAGTCAAATAAATTTTCTCTTTAAATTTCTTTCTTTTGCTTTTCTTTTCTCTTTTTTTTTCTTTTCTTTTTAGGCTCTAATTTAAGATTTATCTATACTTAAACTATCTACTATCACTAATGCATATAAATGGAGATAGGAAATAGATAAAGAGATGAAAGAGTCGTACCTTATATGTGGATCGTTGTATCTTAAGAAAATTATGATAAAAAAGACCAAGTGATCGTACCTGATAACCAGTGAAATGATATGAGGGAAGCTCTAATGATGACGGTGCATGTTGATGGGATTGCGCTATAGGCGCCAATTTACGCATTATCCCTATTGGGACAGTCGATAAATGCCCTAGTGTCGAGTTGTCGTTGGTTCCGAAATTGCCCCAGTCTTGTTTGTCATCAAGGTAGTTGTTTCGCTGTGTGTTTGATGGGTGGGCTGATGAGAAGCCGAGATCCCAAAAATCCTTTGTCTTATGACCTACCTGGTGATCAGGTAGAGGTACGAGCTTTGACGTTCGGGTGCCCCCGCCATCGCTTCTGACTTATAGGTGCATTTAGGCTTCGATGACCTTTTTCTTCTAGTTTGACGAAGGTTTGTGATTGATGGTGTCAGCTCTTTGAGGGTCAGGAGAGGGGTCATTGGATAGTTACTTTGCATCGTTGAGTCGATATTTGTTGCGATATTCTTTTTATTTGCATTTCTTATCATCTTGGGTTGTATCTATCCTTGTTGATGATCGTGATTGATATGTTGCCACGTTTCTCATTTCATATTATCGCTTCAGGTTCGATGATTGATGTCAAGACACCTTCAGATCCCATTGGATCTTATGAGCTCGACTTGGTTTAGGATGTGACGATTTCAACCAGGTTTGGTTCGATCTGTAAGGCTTGATTTTGTGGCTTTTGTTTCTGGGGACAGGTTGTCGAGTATAAGATAGACTGAACCACGATGGTTGTTTACGTACTTCTATAAGTCAAAAGGAGATCAAGTCTTCTCGTACTGCATGGGTTGTTGAGTTGTTGAAGAGTTGTATCTTGTGATTGCTGAATTGTTGAATGGGTTTTGGGAGTTTTTCTAAGGATTAGACCGCGCCACAACTGGCTGCCTACGTACTCCTATAAAAGGAGATCAGGTCTTACGTAGTTCATGCCGAGCATAAAAAACTTTCTCTTCATCATCATCATTTTTTAGTCGAAATGATTTCTCACGCATAATATCGTTTCACAAAGTCCGCATTAAGAGGTTGAGGGAATACCTCACCGTCCATCTCTTGAAGTATCAAAGCTCCTTTTGATAATACTGTTTTAGCAACGAACGGTCTTTCCCAATTCGGTACAAATTTCCCTTTGGCTTCGTCTTGGCAAGGAATGACCTTCTTCAACACCAAGTCGCTTTCTTTAAACTCTCGGGATTGTGCCTTTTTGTTATGGGAGCAAGAAATACGTTGCTAATATAATCGCCCATGAAAAACGGCGACCATTCTCTTTCATCTATCAGAGCTAGCTGGTCGTATCGATCTCGTATCCACTGACTTTCTTCAATTTGGGCGTCTATCAATGTTTTGAGAGATGTCATCTCGACTTCGACCGGTAATACGACCTCCGTGCCATATACCAAGGAGTAAGGGGTTGCCCCAATTAATTTTCGCATGGATGTTCTGTAAGCTAGTAAAGTAAGAGGTAATAAATCTGGCCATCCTCGTTGGTTAGCTGCCATTTTCTCCATAATTCTCTTGATATTCTTGTTTACAGCTTCTACAGCTTCATTCATCTTTGGTCTGTAAATGACTGAATTGATATGTGTAATTTTGAACTTGTCGCACAACTCTTTTATCATCGCGTTGTTCAAGTTCTTAGCATTGTTCGATACTAGAATGTCTGGTTGTCCGTATCGACATACAATGTTGTTTCTAATGAAATTGACGATCACTTCTTTCATCACTTTGGGGAAAGATGCTTCCTCTATCCATTTGGTGAAATAATCAATCATGGTAAATATGAATCGATGCCCATTGCTTGCTTTGGGTTCAATTGGGCCGATCACATCCATCCCCCACATAAAGAACGACCAAGGAGAAGTCATACAATGTAGATCATTAGGTGGTGCATGGATGACATTGGCATTTATCTGGCACTGATGACATCGTCTGACCTGATCATCGCAGTCTACTATGAGTGATAACTAATAATGCCTCGTGCTTAGGATCTTCTTGACAAGAAGCGGGTCACTCATATGCGGACCGCACACTCCGCCGTGTATTAGCCTTTGGGCTTGATCTTTGTCTAAGCATCTCAAAAGTCCCATGCTGATGTCTCTCTTATACAAGGTATCCCCACTTAGATAAATTTTAATGCCATTTTTTGGATTCGTTGTCTCTAGGCTCGATTTACCCCGACATGGGTAGATCCGTCCCGCAGATATTCTTTAATGTTGTGATACCATGGTTGTTCGGACCAAGGTATCTCATCTGAAACCTCCCCGATATAATACTGATAGGCGGGGTTATGTCATATTGTAAATTTGATGACAGGTGCCTCCCTTCTCTTAGACACCTGGATTAAGGCTGCCAATGTGGCCAATGCATCTACAAAATCGTTTCTGTTGTGTGGAATATGGTTGAAGGCGATGTCTTCAAATTCCTTTGCCATTTTGATAATGTGTCGATGATAAGGGAGCAAGTGGAGTTCCTTAGTGCTGTATGCTCCCATAGACTACCGGATGACCAATTCTGAATCTCTAAAAATGGCTAATCATTTGACTCCCATTCTTCAGGCCATTTCTAATCCCAAAATACATCTCTCATATTCGGCCGTATTGTTAGAGTTGTTGAATTGTAATTTTGTTGTAGCGGGGGATTGTTCTCCTGTGATGGAGACGAGGACTGCCCCGGCTCCAGCCCCTTCTATGTTCATAGCGCCATCAAAATATAATCTCTAAAATTGGCCCTCGTCATTGCGCCCTGTTGGCTGGATGGTCATCACACCTTCATCAGGGAAATATGTTTCCAATGGTTCGAATCCTCTTGAGGGTGTTTGGACAATTGATCTGCAATTCCTTGACCTTTGATGGATTTCTGGGTCACGTAGATGATGTCGAATTACTGGAGGATCAATTACCATCTTAATAACTAGAAATTCAGTATAGGTCAGTCAAAAATGTATTTCAAAGGATCCATGCGGGAAATCAGATATGTAGTGTGGCCATGCAGGTAATGTTGCAGTCTCATAATAGCCCATGCTAATGCACAATAAGTTTTCTCAATCAACGTATAGTTCTGCTCATAACTACTGAACCTTTTGCTTAGATAATATATGGCTCTTTCTTTGCCCATGTCATCTTTTTATCCCAACATGCATCCTATAGCATTGGGATTGACAGCGATGTACATTAATAGAGTAACTCCCTCCCTTAGGGGTACCAGGACAAGTGCTTTTATCAATTGTTGCTTGATGATGTGGAAGGCCTTTTGGCATTCTTTATTCCATTTTTCAGAGGAACTCTTCCTTAACAACTTAAAAATTGGCTTGCAGGTTACTGTCAACTATGATATGAATCGACTGATGAAATCGATTTCTTCTTTAACTTTCAGGCTCCATTCGGGTTTTAGCTTCCTCAATTTCTGTTTGACTAGCTTGAACCCCTCTTTAATCGGCAATCGATGAACGACTATATCAGTGGAAAATCCGATCATATCCTCATGCGACCAGGTGAATATGTCTTCGTATAGGATTAAAAGCTGGGTAATTTCTTCTCTTTGGTTTGGTGTGAGATTTGATCCTATCTGGAGTTCTTTGGGGTTCTCTGGGGTTCCAATATTGATGGTGTGGTTTGTCCGAGGTTAGGTTTGGGCTTGTCGTCAACCCATCTTTTGATTTCTTCAGGCACCTCTTCGTCATCCACCTCCTCTTGTTCGATCTCCATAAATTCAAAATCCAGCTCTATATAGAAATCGTAGTCACCTTTCAGATTTGGCCAATCATCAATAGGGCTAAAATCATTCAAATCGGAATGCCCTTTGCGGACTATTTGTGGCTCCACTGTCTAATTGTTGGTAGTTATGCAATCATCAATAGCCGATATGGAGATGACACCTGGGTGGGCAATGTCTTCAATGATAGCTGAGACTTGTTCGTTCTCTGGAATGCCACACTCCTTGGGGACATCCACCTTAGTCCAGTCAATGAAAGGGATGATTTCCTAGTTAGCAGGCAGATTGGCATAATCATCATCCTCTTTTTCTTCATCCCCTGCTTGAACTTGGGAGAGATAGAATTTCCTCTTAAATTGTTGTTGTATCTCTTGTAAGAACTTCTCATTCTTCGCTTTCTATTTATCGGTCAAGATTAAGACGTCTCCACCATCAATTGCCTCCTCAGCTGGATCGTCGATTTTGGGTATCAAAACGCCCGATATATGCATAGGGATCTGTTAGGTTTGTATAACGCGAACATGCAATCAAATTACATAAATAAAGCGGAAGCGCGATAAAATCAGATTTTAAAATTTTATACAAACCATCACCATGATCTTTCTTTATGCACAATTATTAGTTAAACGAAAGAGATGGAGAATAAGAATTATACCCTTGTAGAATTCTAGCTTCCTCTGTGACGCCCCCAAATTCGGGTCTCCAAATACCCGGATCCGGTCATCACGATCCAATATAAACATTCACCTCTAACAACATATGGTAACTAAAAATGCGGAATATAATAAACATACGTTGTTCATTACAAAGGTGTTACTAGTCCCAGAATACGAAAACCTTAAACACTTACATAAATCCATACCCTAAATAAAAGTCAGGGTTTAAATTACATTAACAGAAATTAACTATTCGTAAAATGAAAATCTGCTACGAGAAGCCTATCACTTCATCTTCTCCTTCCCATTGTTCCTCCCTGACGTCTCGGGTTTAGCTGTAATGGAATCGTGATATAGCAAGGATGAGCAACGAGTTTGCTCAACAAGTTTTAAAGTACAACAATAAGGAATATATCATGATGAAAGGGATATAAAAATGGGAATTCAACAATTATCAGAAGCAAGAAACATTAATTGCTTTTAGAACAAGAGATAGTCAAATAGACTTTGAACAATAACTTCCAAAGGAGTCAATAGCTAGTTGACCCTCTGGTTACTGGCTACAGAATAAGTACTTGAGGGGATCAGCCTCGCGTACGCTATGTGTATGCATAACATTTAACTCTGCTATTTGTACCTTATTTACGGTACATGGGGTACTCCCCTATAATAAAGGGGTGTTCATACAGTCTAAGAATCCTTACCCTTGATTGGTTCGGATAGCTTTTATAAATTTTCACATACTTGTCTGACCGAACAAAGGTTCAGACTTAATTATGAATAGTTCCCAAATCTCGGAACTTTAATAAATGTACGAATTCAAATGCACGAGTGCGAATGTCAATAAATACATAGAGGTGGAATACTTTTAAAAGTAATTAGACCACTTAAAGCATGCTTGGAGATAAGATTCAAGCTTAAAGAATAACTTGCAACAATCTATATATACCTTTTTGCACGTATTAAAATAGTGCATAAGGTTTAGAAATTTGCTCAATGTAAAAGTTGAGAAAGGAAGAACTTGCCTGTTTGCTCAGCTACAATTAAATCCTAGCTTTAATTAATTGGCCGTGGATAACCTATCAGTTGATAAGGTCGGTTTGTCCATTAGCATTGCATACCGTATATCGATACACTCACTTATGCGATTTATTTAGCAAAATAAACACTTCGCATTTTATTAGCTACATTAACAATAACTTACTATTCGATATTGTGCTAATCAGAAATTCCTTAATGACCTTCAGTTATTATCTCAATAACTAATCATGCTTATTAGATATTCAACTTAGCAATATTTAATAACCAGTTATTATTTACAATACTAAATAATAAATTGATTAATGCATTACTAATTAACAGTGGTAACAAATAAACAGGTTATTTAAGTCCTATTTACACTTAGCTATTACTCTCTTTCAAGGGTAATTACGAAATTATTTCCCTTATCCACCATTAATTAGATAATTAATGCCTTAGCTATATCCATACTTAATTATTATTATTGTTACTTAAATAATAATTAAGTTCTTATTATCTTTATTTATTATCTGATAATAATTAAATATTCATTATCTTTATTTATTATTCAATAATAAATGATTATTTTATTAACTTTATTCATACTTAATTATTATTTAATATTAAATAATAATTAAATATTTATTATCGGTATAATAAGTAATTATTTTATTACCTTTATCCATACTTAATTATTATTTAATATCAATTAAATAATAATTAAATATTTATTATCCTTATTTATTATTCATTGATAAATAATAAATAATTATTTTATTACCTTTATCCATACTTAATTATTATTTAATATCAATTAAATAATAATTATATATTTATCATCCTTATTTATTATTCATTGATAAATAATAAATAATTATTTTATTAATCTTATTCATACTTAAGTATTATTAAATAATAATTAAATACTTACTGGAAAATAATTAAATTATTAACTTAATTCATACTTGATTAGTAGTTAAGCAATAACAAAATATTTATTGGTTTCATCTATTATTTAAGGATAATTAATTAAATTACTAGCTTTATTTAAGGATAAATAATTGAATCATTAATTATTATTTTAATATTAATTAAATAATAATTAAATATTTATTATTCATTGATAAATAATAAGTAATTATTTTATTACCTTTATCAATTATTATTTAATATTAATTAAACAATAGTTAAATATTTATAACCTTTATTTATAATAAATAATTACTTTGACAACTTATTCATACTTAATTATTATTTAATATTAACTAAATAATAATTAACATACGTTGTTCATTACAAAGGTGTTACTAGTCCCAGAATACGAAAACCTTAAACACTTACATAAATCCATACCCTAAATAAAAGTCAGGGTTTAAATTACATTAACAGAAATTAACTATTCGTAAAATGAAAATCTGCTACGAGAAGCCTATCACTTCATCTTCTCCTTCCCATTGTTCCTCCCTGACGTCTCGGGTTTAGCTGTAATGGAATCGTGATATAGCAAGGATGAGCAACGAGTTTGCTCAACAAGTTTTAAAGTACAACAATAAGGAATATATCATGATGAAAGGGATATAAAAATGGGATTCAACAATTATCAGAAGCAAGAACATTAATTGCTTTTAGAACAAGAGATAGTCAAATAGACTTTGAACAATAACTTCCAAAGGAGTCAATAGCTAGTTGACCCTCTGGTTACTGGCTACAGAATAAGTACTTGAGGGGATCAGCCTCGCGTACGCTATGTGTATGCATAACATTTAACTCTGCTATTTGTACCTTATTTACGGTACATGGGGTACTCCCCTATAATAAAGGGGTGTTCATACAGTCTAAGAATCCTTACCCTTGATTGGTTCGGATAGCTTTTATAAATTTTCACATACTTGTCTGACCGAACAAAGGTTCAGACTTAATTATGAATAGTTCCCAAATCTCGGAACTTTAATAAATGTACGAATTCAAATGCACGAGTGCGAATGTCAATAAATACATAGAGGTGGAATACTTTTAAAAGTAATTAGACCACTTAAAGCATGCTTGGAGATAAGATTCAAGCTTAAAGAATAACTTGCAACAATCTATATATACCTTTTTGCACGTATTAAAATAGTGCATAAGGTTTAGAAAATTTGCTCAATGTAAAAGTTGAGAAAGGAAGAACTTGCCTGTTTGCTCAGCTACAATTAAATCCTAGCTTTAATTAATTGGCCGTGGATAACCTATCAGTTGATAAGGTCGGTTTGTCCATTAGCATTGCATACCGTATATCGATACACTCACTTATGCGATTTATTTAGCAAAATAAACACTTCGCATTTTATTAGCTACATTAACAATAACTTACTATTCGATATTGTGCTAATCAGAAATTCCTTAATGACCTTCAGTTATTATCTCAATAACTAATCATGCTTATTAGATATTCAACTTAGCAATATTTAATAACCAGTTATTATTTACAATACTAAATAATAAATTGATTAATGCATTACTAATTAACAGTGGTAACAAATAAACAGGTTATTTAAGTCCTATTTACACTTAGCTATTACTCTCTTTCAAGGGTAATTACGAAATTATTTCCCTTATCCACCATTAATTAGATAATTAATGCCTTAGCTATATCCATACTTAATTATTATTATTGTTACTTAAATAATAATTAAGTTCTTATTATCTTTATTTATTATCTGATAATAATTAAATATTCATTATCTTTATTTATTATTCAATAATAAATGATTATTTTATTAACTTTATTCATACTTAATTATTATTTAATATTAAATAATAATTAAATATTTATTATCGGTATAATAAGTAATTATTTTATTACCTTTATCCATACTTAATTATTATTTAATATCAATTAAATAATAATTAAATATTTATTATCCTTATTTATTATTCATTGATAAATAATAAATAATTATTTTATTACCTTTATCCATACTTAATTATTATTTAATATCAATTAAATAATAATTATATATTTATCATCCTTATTTATTATTCATTGATAAATAATAAATAATTATTTTATTAATCTTATTCATACTTAAGTATTATTAAATAATAATTAAATACTTACTGGAAAATAATTAAATTATTAACTTAATTCATACTTGATTAGTAGTTAAGCAATAACAAAATATTTATTGGTTTCATCTATTATTTAAGGATAATTAATTAAATTACTAGCTTTATTTAAGGATAAATAATTGAATCATTAATTATTATTTAATATTAATTAAATAATAATTAAATATTTATTATTCATTGATAAATAATAAGTAATTATTTTATTACCTTTATCAATTATTATTTAATATTAATTAAACAATAGTTTAAATATTTATAACCTTTATTTATAATAAATAATTACTTTGACAACTTATTCATACTTAATTATTATTTAATATTAACTAAATAATAATTAAATATTTATTATTATATTAGCTTTATCCCTTAACAGTTGCCCAAACATTTACTACCCAGCAGCTGGGTTCGATTCCCAGTCACCCCCAAATAAAATTTTTGCAGGGTACTGCTTCATAATATATCCTCCCCTGTTTACAGGCTTGCAAAAACATTTATAGTACCCAAAATCCAGCTTCCTACAACAAGCTACAATAACATAACCCAACAGCAAACCAACGAGAATAGAAAAAAACAGAAAAGCAGCATAGCAAAGAAGCTTTGATTCCTTAGCAGTTCTTGAACATATATGCTTAACAAAATCTTGATTCTTTCTGGTATTATAACAAACAGTTGGGAGGCATGCTTATTTTGTTTCATTTACTAACAACCCAATACAAATTTCCCAAATCGAACCCATACAGTCCAGTATAACTAAATTTCCCAAATCTTACACAAGTAGAACAATGCAGAGTATAAATTAAACCACTGACTCTAGAACCCTTAAGGTTCATCCACAACAGTTTTCCAAATAAAGAACTAATACAGTATATAGCACAACCAACACAGTCGGCAATACCAAACTAAGTACACAAGAGGAAAAAAAAACCCAATACAGCTGCTTTATACCTTGGTGCTGTTCGCCTAGAAATCCTTCTCCTTCGTCCAAAATACTCAACCCAGCCGGACATTCACTCTAATTTCGAACCTTAAATTTCTATTTTTAATTTGGACTCATAGAACAGGGGAAAATCGGCAGCTTTGGTTCAAGGCAAGGGGTTCAATTTATAGCAAAGTGGTTACCCAAATAATTGGGTATTACCTAAATTGGTCATTCAAGGACCATTGGTAGGAAGGGAGATGGTTGTCGGTCGGTTGTCCATGTCAACCCTTTCCACCGACTGTGAGTCGCCGCTTGGTCCTTGAGCCACGCGTTCTCACCGGTCGCGTCGCCGGATTTCTGGAACCTTCGGTCCGTTCGCCACACGTTCGGTTGCTTTGGTTAACCCTTGGGTCGTTTGCCGGTCTTTTCTTTACGCCGTCCGCTTGCTGTCGAGCTGTCGACGGCCTTCCTCCCGTCCCGTCCGGTCGATTGATTGAGAACCCTAGGTCTAGATAGGTTCGGCTAGGTGAGCGTCTAGGGTTTGCTTGGGTTGGTCTGAGGATTTTGATTCCGTTTGGTTCGATTCTTCCCCAATTTGGTTTTGCTGATGCTGATATATCCCCAACCCCAAATGAAAAGAAATTCAACCCGACTGGAACGAAATGGAATGGGTCGACCCGATTTATTCAAACCAACTGGTTTTAGGGATTTGGCTCAAAAATAAAATAAAATGGGTTTGGCCCAATCCGGAAAATAAAAGAAAGATGAACTTAGCCCGATAGGAGTAAAATGGAATTTGGGTCCAAATTAGAAATAAAGAAATGGGCCAATCCAAATAAAAGATTAGTGACCCACTTTAAATTAACCACATTATATTCTAATATTTAAAGTGAATAATTAATTCAATTAATTATTTTCAATATTTGTCCTACCAATAATTTCTCATTCAGATTATTACATTTGATAGTGATAAAATTATTTATTGGATTTTCTTCCAAATTTCCTTGCAATTAAATGTTAGGATTAATTTATAAATTTGAATAATACTACTTACATATATAAAATGAAAAAAAATAAATTCAATACAATGTTTAAAATTTCTGGACATTACATCCTCAGGCACAAGTTCACCTCCAATTCCTTCGCGTTCTCGTTGAATTCCATAGATTAAATTCCTTCCTTTGATCAACGTTAGCCACCCAAGTGTTTGGCCTCTAGAGGTGATCTACCAAGGAATAATACTGGGTGTTGGCAAAATCCTAGTTTCTATCTCTATAGAAATTTGCAAGTACTCTCCATAATCTAATGCAAGAGTGTGTAACCCTAATCTATGATAAGACTTCTCTTATTTATAGATGTAGGAAAACCCTTCCCTAAACTATTTAGGATTAGGGTTTCTATTCTAATTAAACTCCTTTAATTAAATTAAACTCCTAATCCAATTAGGAATTCATGTGAGAGTACTTCTATTAATTAATTCTCAATCCCTATTAGGAATTAAATAATAGTAATAATAATAATAATAAGACTCCTCTTATTAATTTATATTTAATATTTTTAAAATATTAAATAATAAATATTAAGCTATTTAATTTATTCTATCTACATAGACTAAATTAAATACACTTAACTTATTATTACAATTATGTCATTTACTTCTTAAATAAATATTTTTCTTTTACGGTGTGACCCTTTAGGTTCTCCATATTAAACCGGTTGTGAATAAATCAATTATAACAATTCTAATCTTATTTAAATAAATAAATTAAACTATTTAATTCATTAAAATAAATAATATTTATTCTACAATAAGGGTAAGCCCCCTTAGCGATCAACGACTTTCCAAATAATATAGATTTCAACATTAATCATAAAAGAACCTTTCAGTGCACAGTTACCGTACAATTCAATCCTTCTACCATACAATGTCCCAATTAAATATAAGACATGGAATTACTGTCAAGTCTTATTTTATTTAATTATATGTATTTCGATTCTCAAATGCACAACTCTAAATAATGCAAATTAGAAACTCTTTTCTAATTTCATTCTGCCTTGGCCAAGGACTACTGAGTTGTCATTTATCGAATCACATAGGACATTCACATCTTTTACTAGACGTGGTAGATTCTTTGTTGATCATTTACCTATCTCCCATGTACAACTTATTATACCCAATCATACCCTTTGTTTTATAACCCTAAAGGTCTTAACAGGGACGTGTCAAAGTATAACTCATCATACACAAGATACTATGATGATCTCAAGTCCAAGGATCATTTGTACTACTACTTTCACTAGAGGAAATTCCTATTGACAGGCGAGTAAAAACTCCATTAGGTATTCCTTAGCGAGCCACGTTCAGTGAACTTTATTCTCCAATAAGCACCTACATACTTGCTTTAGTGTCTCCACACAAATGATTATGAGATCAATCATCCTCTTCTTAAGAGCAAGCAACGTATGTACTAATCTATCCAGATTCACTAATAATCCCCCTTTTTAGTAATCCAACGATTAGGAACGATTTTAGTTTGTTAGTTATCTAGAATTTAGATCTCATTAGCATGATCACCATTATGATTCTAAAAGCATTGCTCAAAACTATAGGTTTATCACATTTAATATAACAACACTATGTAGATAATATAAAAATGCCTTTAATAACCGAATAAGATTACAAAAGTATATTCTACATCATAGCAAATATGATTGGCTTGTGTGCATACTACTTTCAATCTCCCACTTGCACTAAGGCCAATCGCCATGGTATCTAATACCCTTCTTCTCTAAGTGACGATCATCCTGCCGTTTTGGATAAAGTTTTAGTAAATGGATATGCAATGTTGTTCTTGAGAGTCCACTATCTCTATAGTGACTTTTACTTTTTTTCAATGATTCCTCTAATCAAATGAAAGTGCTGCAACACATGTTTGAATCCAAGATGAGACTTAAGAAAAATATTCCTAGTTCTGTAATGAACTTTTCATCCAAACAATCAACTTGCAGCTTCATTTATAGCTATATACTTTGTCTTTGTCACTAAACCAGCAACTCTTTTGCTATTTTTGGAACCTTTCAAATTCCACTGCACCACCAATCAAGGTAACAATTTACCCTAAAGTGGATTTGTTATCGTCTTGGTCACTCTGAAAAACTTGAGTCTTTTTAGCCCTCTAGTTTTAATTCAGACCTACCATGAATCATGATCACATCTTCAATACTAGTTAAGTACTTAAGATGTTTATCACTATCTTACAGTGATCTTCTCCAGAATATGACTGATCAACATCAAACCTTGTATATTCATTGCATACATGATAATAACTCATGTGATCTCTCTTTTATTGGAGATAATTTTAGAGAGATTCACTCCATGACTCATCATCATGAGACCTCTCTTGGAGTTTGCCATGCTAAACGCCTTTAGCATCAAATGAATATACGTTCATTGGGTCAAGCCGAATATCCTTTTAAATCTATCTATATAGATTTATATCCCCAATTTATAGGATGCTCCTCCCAAGTTATTCATGGAGGAATGTTTAGACAATTTTATCTTTACTGATTGTAGCATTGGTGTGTCATTCTTTATCAGTAATATATCAATATATAATACTATGAATGTCACAGTGCTCCCACTGACCCTTTTGTACACACTAGGTTCATTCTCGTTTTTGATAAAATCAAACTCTTTTGATTGTCTCATCAAAATGAACGTTCCATCTTTGAGAAGCTTGCTTCAGTCCATAAATGGATCATTGTAGCTTAAAAAACGATTTTCTTCAACCTTTGAAACAAATTCCTTTGGCTGTATCATACATACATTCTCCTCAAGTCTTCATTGAGGAAGGACGTCTCCACATCCATTTTGCCAGATTTCGTAATAAGTTGCAATCACAAGCAAAATCCAAATGGACTTGAGCATTACTCGGTAATAAGGTTTTATTACAGTCAACTCCTTGACTTTATTTGAAACATTTTAAACAAGTATGGTCTTATAGGTCTCCACCTTGCCATTTGCCATAGTCTTTCTCTTTAAAAACCCATTTACACCCTCTAGACACTATGCCTTTCAGTGGAGTAACTAGAGTCTATACTTGGTTCTCATACATGGAGTCCATTTCGGATTTCATGGCCATCTGCCATTTCTCCGAGTGTCTTCTATTCATAGCCTCATCGTATATAACTGGATCATCATCCTCTATGATGCGTACCTCATCATCATCCTCTATGATGAATCCATACCTCCTAGGTATCTTCGGTACTCTTCCAGATTTACGATTCGGTTGTGGTACAATAGGTCTATCTACAAGTTCCTCAGTTTGACTTGTAGTACTTTGTGGTTCTTAAACTTCTTCAAGATCTATTACCCTCCCACTAGCTCTTTCAATGATAAACATCTTTATCCAAGAAGGCAGCGTATATGATTATAGTAATAATGCCCTAAACTTTCTTTAGGATATCCCACAACTCTGCACTTGTCAAATTTTGTCCCAAACTTATCTTTTGAAACTTTTTCACATAATTTGGACAACCCCTTATCTTAACATACTTAAGACTAGGAATCCTCCCTATCCATAACTTTTATAGAGTCTTGGGGCCGAATTTTGAGGTTACCTTATTTTGTAGATATGCAGCCGTTTCTAGGGCATAACCCCAGAAGGATACTGGAATGTCGGTAAAAGTTATTATGGACCGCACCATGTTCTACATGGTACAATTTTCCTTTTTAGATACACCAATCAATTATTGCGTATCATGAAACGTCCATTATGAGAAAAATACCATTTTGAGATGATCTAGAAACTTATTGCACAAGTATTCCTTCCTCGATCTGATCAAAGAATCTTAATACTTTGTCAATTTGTTTCACTTCTGAATTCTTTGAACCTTTTGTAGACACCCAATTTTTGCGTTCCTTGTACTAACCGTGACAGGAGGGCAAAATCGTCAATTGAACCGGCTTGCGGGAGCGAAGGAATGGGCACAAGTGCGAACGTCCAACACCACCGCAATGATTGGCGACCAAAGCTGACGTGGCAATAAGGCCGTCCGAAGCGGGCATTCCCGAATGAGGTGGCACGTCTCCCGGAAATTCTCGGACTGCAAAATACGAGCCTGTCAGCGAAAACCGACGTTACGACACGAAACTCGAGGCGTGGCACGTAAATCGAGAAAGTCAAACCGTCCAGCCGCGGATTGATCTGCGGCCAAATAGTGCGCCTTTTGAAAACACGGAACTCGAAACACGGAACTCGAAATTAGGCGAGTGGAAGGCAGGCGGCCAGCCAGCCTATTTCAGCTCAGTTTCGTGCAGCATACAGGGAGGGGAGAGTTGGAAGAAATTTTGGGGAGAAGAAGGAGAATTCAGCAGCAAGAAGCACGTAAATAGAGAGGAAAAAGAGAGAAATTTTGCAATCAAATAGGAAGAAAAGAGAAAAAAAAGAGAGGATTTAATTTCTTTTGATTTTGATTGTATCAAATATACTCCTTATCCTATTCAAATACACAAGTTCACATCCATTTGAGATCAATTGCAAGGTGAAAATTCCTATTTGTTCTAGCAATTTATATCATATTGATTGGTTAAATTAGATTGTAATTTTCATGTATCTTGTTGAACAATCATGGATTAGGGATCATTAGTGAGGGTTCCATCGGAACAAAATTTTTCCTAATAACCCGAGGATATCCAATTGATGAAATTTCTAGCTTGTTTTATGGTGATTCATTGGGTGTAAATTTATTTAGATTGTCCATTTTCGGATATCATGGTGTATTAGATAAATTCGGGTTGGTTAGTTATGTAGTATTCATTTTGTGGGCATGTATTAATCTCGTGTGAGCCTAGGAATGCGACCCCGTGGTCCCAAATCCGATGATGGACGTTTTGATGTATGTGATAGATTTAAGATGCTCGTTTTGTAACATGTAACCGTCGGGCCTTAAAACGACGCTAAGGCGAGAAATCGGGTTTAAGGCCCCGTATTAGTGAAACATGAGATTGTTTGGCGTTCGGGGATATTTTGATGGCTTACATCCCCATGAATAGCCCCGACGCGTGTTGTTTAGGCTTGATTAGATTTTGTGACACAAAAAATGATTTTCAAAGGTTAAACGATGAGGGTTTTTTTTTATTAAAATCAAACAAGCTAGGTTATTAGAATCACAAGGCTAAAAATTGGAAGTGTTAATAAATGTCGATTCCTATTAAACGAGAAGGCCAAAGGAAATCATTTTCAAACATCACCAAAAGCGGCTTTATGAATGAACGAAACGTTTTATTAAACCTCGATACATAGGGCGAAAGAGATCCTAGAAATTGCCTATCATTTATGAAAGCAACGTACAAATCTCGATTCCTATTTTGGCTAAAGGTTTAATAAACTCCTATTTTTGCCAAAACGACGCCTAATGAAAATCTCCTAGTTTTGACAATTAAAATCAAACCTTTTTCATAAAACTTTCTCGTGTATGCCGGAAAGACATTCCGAAGCGTTCCCAAATTAAAGCACGACTTTCCCTAAAAATCTAACTGATTCTTTCATACAAGCTCACCACAACATTCACATAGGCACACACACACACGCGCGCGCATACACACACATTTCATGAATTAAAGGATAGGACCGCATCAAGATTGTCGTAACCGTGTTTCACGGAAGTCGAGGGGTGCCTAAACACCTTCCCCTCACTTAAGCAAGCCCCCGAACTCTATGAATCTCGATTCGCAGACCAATTAATTCGGAGTCACATATGAGCCAAGCGATTTATAAAAAAAAAACGAAAAACTCGGATGAGTTGGTACATCCATTTCAAACATACCAACTGGCGACTCTGGTTAATTGGCTCATCATAAAAAACGATCTTTCGAAACCCCCGTCGACATCAATGCCGACCTTTTTCCCAAAAAATCATTCAATCAAAGGCTAAAATCGGAAAAGGACATATATCGCGAAAGAGGCGAGAGGAAACCGGCGTTGACAGTTGGCGACTCTGCTGGGGAAATTAGAGGGCTTAAGCCGCGTTCAAATCTTGATGCTATCTTATCCTTTTAAAATTCATAAAATGTGTGTGTGCGCGATATTTTTGATTTTTACTTTTGTTGTGTGAATGTGTGTTTTTTTTCCCAATAAGTGAATGATAGAATGGAATTGCTTTACTTTTAAGTAATCATTTACATACGGTGAGGGCGATGAATGTGAATGTGTGTTGAGAGAGTACCTCCTCCTGAGGCGAAACCTGTCGGTTGCTTATTACTGAACTCGTAGGGGCTGCTCCCCGGAGATGGCTCAGGAAACGCACCACCCAAATCCGCTCCAATCGAAAGGGCTCAGACGAGTAGATTACGAAGATTTGGAGACCTTCATGCCGAAAAACCCGTGAGAGTAACCCTAGGATAGGTCAGCCTCAGATTAACCTAACGCAGGAAAAGTTTCTTCATGCCCTTTTTACTTTCACGCGTATAAAATGTCATGATTCATTCATATATGCCTCCCCTGTTGACAAAAAGTACTGACCTCCACGTTTTTGCAGGGAATAGTTGGGAAGGCATAATAAGGGACTACTAACATACTGTTTTGCAGGAAAAGATTAAAAAACCCAAAACACAAAAGTTACAGCTTTAGCATGCATCCACATTTTTCATTCCCCAGGACTAAACTGTCGAACCATTGTTTCTGTAGGATTGCTCCTCAAACCCGTTCGCAGTCTAAGAAAACCCAGGTCTCTACCTCTGAAATGGCTGATCTTCCCAATCATAGTTCCATATCTCGGGAAGAGTTTGATGATTTTAAGAAGCAGATGATGGAAATGGCCACAATGCTAAAAGAACAGTTCCTAATCAGACAGGATCCGCCAAACCAAGGACCGCATAATATTCCACCACCAGGGGGTGACCAGAATCATCCTAAAAATGTTGCAAACCTGTTTAAGGATGACCAACCCCAACTCAAGGACGAGCCAGTCATCCCAAGGGCCGTTCCCATACCTAACAGGACAGTGATCACTATCCCAGAGGAGGGGGACACGGACGACCTTCGGAAGAAAATGAGACAAATGGAAGAAACCATCCAATCTCTAAGAGGCATAGGCTCCCTGGGTAGGGTTAATTACTCGGATCTATGTGTTTTCCCCGGAACCAGATATCCAGAAAAGTTCAAAGTCCCCGAGTTTGAAAAATACAATGGAAAGGGAGACCCCTACACACACTTGAAAATATACATTGGAGAACTCGGGTCTTATGCCGAGGACAAGGGGTTGAGGATGCAGCTATTCCAGAAAAGCTTAACGGGGGAGGCAAGAATCTGGTATGCCCGCCTTGACAACGCCCGAATCCACAACTGGGAGGAATTGGCCCATACCTTCTTAACCCAATACAGCTTTCAGGCCCAGATGGCCCCTGACAGGTACCAAATGACAAAAGTTAAGAAGCAACCCAGGGAATCCTTCAGGGATTATGCACAACGATGGAGGGGTATGGCCGCACAGGTGAATCCTCCGATGAGCGAATCAGAGATGGTAATGACTTTCGTAGATATTCAGGAGGCCCCGTATTATGAGCGGGTTATTTCAGGGATTGGTAGGCCTTTCGCTGAAATGATAAAACACGGAGAAATGGTGGATATGGGTCTGAAATCTGGCAAAATCCGGGACTTTACTGCTTTGGAAACGGCTGCGGAGCAAATACAGAGTGGTAATTATGGCAGTACTCCCCGTAGGGTGCAAAAGAAAAAAGAGGAGGATGTTTCCCTCGTCCTTCAGGGCTCGTCTAGAAAGGCAGAAAACCATCTTCCAGTACAGGTACAGAGAGTAGGGCCATCCCGACAGCCTAACTTCGCTGATCGGAGGGCGGAGGGACGAAGGAGATATGAGGCCTCGCAAAATCGAGTATTCACCCCGCTCGGGGAGCCTCTTGAACGGGTCTTAGCGGTATTGGTAGCCCAAAAGAAGATAGTTGGTTTGGCACCCCCGAGTGACCCAAAGGGAAGAAGGTTTGATCCAAGCAAGCGATGTGCATACCACTCAAGTTCCCCTGGTCATGATACACAAGACTGTTGGACGTTGAAGCACAGAATCCAAAACTTGATTGATAGTGGGGACATTGTGGTGGAACAGCCGGACTCCCCGAATGTTAAGGTAAATCCCCTGCCAAGACATGATAGAGGGGGGGTCAATGCGACGGAGGCCAGTGAAGCCGGGGGGCCGCCAAGGTTGAACTATGTGCAGAAAATTAAGGAAATGATCAACGTAATACATGATCAGGGGAGTGCACGGGGAGTGCCCATCAGGTTGATAGGGGTAAGTACGAATATCACGGAGGGACCTGTCAAGTTGGCGGCTCCGAGGCCCCTCATCCTTGCGGCAAGGCCGCAAAATCCTATCAGTAGTTTAAAGACGGTACCCTGGAATTATGGGGAATGCCAGAGGAAGCGGCCAGTTGTGCTTCTATGACAACAAAAGGGAACCCCCTATATCTTCCCGGGCGAGTCCTTGAGAGCCAAAAGAAGAAAAATGAGGAGATATCCGAGGAAAAGGCCATAGAATTCTTGAAAATGATGGATCACCCGGAAACAAGAGGGATCCAGATTTTAAATGAGGAATCGACCCTGACATCAATCATGGACTTGGTGTTATCGTCCAATGGTCATTGCAAAACCCTGGCAAAAGTCCTGGAGGAGGCATACGTGCCCAGGGAAATTAATGAGGAAGGTTTCGGCCAGCTGGTGGGCCATTTGTTGGAGAGTGATGTAATATCCTTTGCAGATGATGACATCCCCAAGGAGGGAAGAGGGCACCGAAAACCGCTACATATTGCGGTAATCTCCTCGGGTTATATCATGAATGGGGTGCTGGTTGATGGAGGATCGGCGTTGAATATCTGTCCCCTCAGTACATTGCAGAATATGAACATCAATCCCAAGCGCCTACGGGCCAGTCATGTGGTGGTGCGAGCCTTCGATGGTTCTCGGAGGGATACAATTGGAGAGATAGAATTGCCGGTGGAAATAGGACCTTGTACTTTTGATATCTCTTTCCAAGTCCTAGACATTGCAGCCAGTTATAACCTGTTATTGGGGAGGCCGTGGATACACATGGCTGGGGCAGTTCCTTCCACACTACACCAACAAATCAAATTAATCATCGATGGAAATCTGGTAACGATCTCGGCAGAGTGTGATGACCCTTCTCCTCCCAGAAATGGCCTGCTAGTGATTAATGTGGACGAGCCGGCAGCCCTTGCCAGCTTTCAGGCGCTGGAGATCAGCACTCCCCACTACAGATGCCTGGGAGCTCCGGCCATGAAACCTAGGGTCTCTCCAGAACTCACCTTCGTTGCAAAAGAAATGATGAAAATGAAATTCCAACCTGGACAAGGATTAGGAAAGAGTAGCCAAGGAATCACCGAACCCATTCAACTACCCCATCAGATAGGTAAAGCAGGGCTGGGATATCATAGAGGCATCACACGGAGATACCGTCAGGGTGCAGCCCCAATTCGATTGGCCGGAAATCCAATGACCAAGATTGACAATGAACGAGGGACAAGCGAGCCTGCGATTAAGGCAGGGGATGAGGAATTAATCCTCTCAAGTGATGAATCGACCAAGAGGGAAAGTTTCCTACAGGAGGTCGCGAAGGAGTTTGAAACCAAGTGCTATATCCCCGGATAATTGACGAGCAGTAGAAAGAGGACGGATGTCGTCATGCCGCCGGGAGCCCAACAAGTGGTGCCTGTCATCGATTGGGCAGGGCTAGTTATTCCTGAAGAGGGTAGAAAGAGGGACTCAGGCGATGTAGCCGTAATCATCGGGGAAGTGTCCGATGTGAAGCCACCTTTCATCCAACGCATTTCATCTGACCTGACCGTCGACAACTGGACCATGAAACCAGTAATATCCAAACAAGGGTAAAACCCGACATCAGGGTGGTAGACCCCAGAGGATGGGAGAATGAAGAAGTTTATTTTTGTTTGTTGTTTTATATTTTGCATAATTATGTCGTTTCTTCATGTTATCTGAAAATGTGATCGTCGTGGAAAATAACTTATATATGACAAGTATTTTGTTTCATGTCAGGTGTACCAATTTGAGTAATCCTTGCCTAACAAACGGTCTTTCAAATTTGAATGATGATTATGATTTTAACATTGAGCTCGATTTCGATTTGATGGGCATTGAGCAAGACGAGACAGATTACGACGACGCGCCTGACGAGATCAAACGATGGGTCGAGGATAAACCCAAACCCAACTTAGACCAAACCATCACTATAGATATCGGAACCCCTGACAAGCCAAAAGAACTCAAGATAGGGATAGACCTTACCCCTAGCCAAAAGGCCGAAATGACTGAGTTGCTAAACCAATATGAGGATGTCTTTGCCTGGTCTCATAAGGATATGATCGGATTGTCCACCGACATTGTGGTACACCGATTGCCCATCAAGGAGGGTTTCAGGCCTGTCAAGCAAAAATTAAGAAAGTTGAAACCGGAGTGGAGCTTAAAAGTGAAGGAAGAGATCATCAAGCAGTTCAGGGTGGGAATCATTATGGTGTCCATTTACCCAGAATGGCTGTCCAATGTAGTCCCCGTGGCTAAGCCTGGAGGGAAGGTGAGGGTATGTGTAGATTATAGAGATCTAAACAAGGCCAGTCTCAAAGATAACTTCCCGGTGCCTTTCATACACATCCTGGTGGATAACACAGCCCAATACGAAATGTACTTTTTTGTGGATTACTTTGCGGGGTATCATCAGATAATGATGGCGGAAGAAGATCAGGAAAAGACCGCATTCATCACCCCCTCGGGCACTTTCTGCTATAGACGATTGGCTTTTGGTCTCACGAATGCGGGGGCTACTTATCAGAGAGCCATGATGGCCTTGTTCCACGACATGATGCATAAGGAGATAGAGGTCTACGTGGATGACATTATTGTGAAATCGAGGGTAGAGCCTGACCATATAACCCATCTTAAGAAGCTATTCGATCGGCTCAGAAAGTATAATTTAAAGCTCAATCTAGCAAAGTGTGCTTTCGGAGTGCAGTCGGGTAAGCTCTTGGGATTCCTAGTCAGTGATCGAGGCATTGAATTGGATCCGGCAAAGATTAAGGCCATTGTGGATATGCCAGCACCTCACACAGAGAAAGAGATAAGAGGATTCCTGGGAAGAATAAATTTCATCAGCCGTTTCGTATCCCACTTGATGACTACGTGCGAGCCAATTTTCAAACTATTAAGGAAAGGTGCTTCCCAAGAATGGAATGAGCAATGTCAGAAGGCTTTTCAGACCATTAAAAAGCAACTGACAGAGGCACTAGTGCTGGTACCCCCGAAGGACGGGATCCCTCTGTTCATGTATATATCGGTCAACGCCATCGCGATGGGATGTATGCTGGGACAGAAAAATGAGGCAGGTAAAGAGCAGGCCATCTATTACCTCAGCAAGAGATTTAGCCAATGTGAACAGAATTACACTCCCATCGAGAAGACCTGTTGCGCTCTGGCCTGGGCTGCAGGGAGATTACAGCACTACCTCCATGGGCATACTACATACCTGATATCAAGAATGGATCCCCTGAAATATATTTTTGAAAGGCCCATGCTGAACTGTCGGTTGTCCAGATGGCAGTTAATCTTACAACAGTTCGACATAGTGTACATAGCTCAGAAAGCCATGAAAGGGCAGGGAATTGCAGATCAGTTGGCAGAAACCCCGTCCGGAGGGATGGAGCCGTTAGAAACTCCTCTACCAGGCGAAGATATATTTTGGGTATCACACGTGAAATATGATGACGAGGGACAGTTCTGGAAGCTATATTTTGATGGTGCCATGAATGCTGAGGGGGCAGGAGCCGGAGCGGTCCTGGTCTCTATCACCGGAGAGCAATACCCTGTGGCCACTAAACTGAAATTCAGCAACTCGAACAACACCGCTGAATACGAGGGATGTATCTTGGGACTCCGCTTTGCCCGCGACATGGGAGTGAAGAGACTAGCGGTGTTCGGAGATTCAGAATTGGTAATCAGACAGGCAATCGGGGTGTACAACACTAAAGAGCTTCGGTTACTTCCATACCATCGTTGTGTCACCCAGTTAATGCAAGAGTTCGAAGATATCGCTTTTCGCCATATTCCCCGGGGACGGAATGATTTTGCTGATGCATTGACAACTCTAGCTTCCTTAATCCACGTAATCAATAACAGGGACGTTCCACAGATTGAGATAGCAGTACAGAATGCCCCAGCATATAAGGAACATGTGGCAGCATTATCAGACGAGGTGGTGTTGCCAAAGCAGCCCTGGTATCACGACATAAGGGAATATCTGAGAGATAGATCCATTCCCGACCAGGCGAGCCGAACTGCGAGGATGAGAATTCAAAAGATGGCAATAAAGTTTTACTTGAGTGGGGATTCACTCTACAAGAGGGATGCTGGTCTGGGACTGCTGCAATGCGTAGATGAGACGCAGGCCCAAAGGATTATGAATGAAATACATGGTGGAGTGTGTGGGCCACACATGAGTGGACCGAAAAGATAATAAGGACCAAGAATGTCCCAAAAGGCCATCGGTGATAACCCTATTGGCCGGCGATAAACTGTCCAACCAGCGGAGGAGATTGCCGACCAACCCTGTAGGAGGAATGGAATCCAAACGTACCACGACATCTGAAGACAACATCTGTGAAAAATAGTATCAAAAAGACTGTACAGGGGTCATTCTCTATCCGTAAATAAAAAGCATGCATCATACCATTAATAATAGAGCGAATGAATTTCATAGACATAAAAGATAAAAGCTGTGCATAAATGAGTAAATGAGTTCAGTACATAGTGCATAAAATGAAAAAAAATTAAAAATAAAACTAAACAGGTGCAGGTACAAAAGCCCTATCCTATCCTGATCTAAATAAAATCAATCTCATCTATGAAGGCGGGATCCTCGAATTGATCCCCTGGGGTCGTCGAAGTCGGAGGCCCAAAGTTCATGTCAGGGATATATGGCTACGCTGTGGCATCAGATGAGCTCGGGCCCGCGTCATAACCCGCACCGTCGGGATCGTAGGCATAAGCATCCTCTAGAGTTTGGCCCAGCACCCGAAGATATAGAGACAACTGGTCTACCTGACGGGTCAGAGTGGCGATCTGCTCAGCATGGGTAGGGCTCCGAACGCAGGCTGCCCAGTCCGTCATCATTACTGAGCCGGGGACCATATCCCCGAGGAAAAATGTGGCCCGGGTCTGAGGACCAATAGTGCGGGGCACCCACCAAGTACGGAAAGCATCACTCGTACTGGGACCCGTCGAAAGTATACGGCCATCCTCTCCTGCAAGCATGATCTCCGAAGGTTGAGAATCCAGCGGCCATGAGGTAGTGAAAGGAAGGGAATGCGGGATGCAGATCTCTCCAGTAATGCATCTGAATGCGCGCTCCCCCAGGTACATCACCCATCCTCCAACACTCTGCAAAGTGAGGCGACGGGTGGAAAGGTTGGAAAATTCGTCAAAAGGCCCTTGCAAACTAGCAAAATCGCAGGAATCTATGTGGGGTACGAAGTTGAAAGTGACAGATCTGGAGGCGGCGAGCCGCATATGAATCCCGATCTTGGCCGCAGATTCATCTGCGGCTGGGCGCAAATCCATCTGCGGCTAGCGGCAAATCCATCTGCGGCTGGCCTTGGTGGGTCCCCCTGGTTCCCTTGCAGCCGTTTGATGTGTTTAGTGAAAATAAATTACGAGATGGGTGACCGGCGACGATACCCGGCCCCGACGAGACAATCAACCGGCGACGATAACCGGCGATTACGAGATGGATGTCCGGCGACGATAACCGGGGGTTACGAGATGGGTGACCGGTGACGATACCCGGCCCCGACAAGACAATCGACCGGTGACGATAACCGGCGATTACAAGATGGATGTCCGACGACGAAAACCGGCTCCGACAATATAACCAACCGGCGACGATAACCGGGGGTTACGAGATGGGTGACCGGCGACGATACCCGGCCCCGACCAGACAATCGACCGGCGACGATAACCGGCGATTACAAGATGGATGTCCGGCGACGAAAACCAGCTCCGACAAGATAACCAACTGGCGACGATAACCGGGGGTTACGAGATGGGTGACCGGCGATGATACCCGGCCCCGACAAGACAATCGACCGGCGACGATAATCAGTGATTGCGAGATGGATGTCCGGTGACGAAAACCGGCTCCGACAAGATAACCAACTGGCGAAGATAACCGGGGGTTACGAGATGGATGTCCGGCGACGAAAATCGGCTCCGACAAGCTAACCAACCGGCGACGATACCCGGCCCCGACAAGACAATCGACCGGCGACGATAACCGGCGATTACAAGATGGATGTCCGGCGACGAAAACCGGCTCCGACAAGATAACCAACCGGCGACGATAACCGGGGGTTACGAGATGGGTGACCAGCGACGATACCTGGCCCCGACAAGACAATCGACCGGCGACGATAATCGGCGATTGCGAGATGGATGTCCGGCGATGAAAACCGGCTCCGACAAGATAACCAACCAGCGACGATAACCGGGGGTTACGAGATGGATGTCCGGCGACGAAAACCGGCTCCGACAAGATAACCAACTGGCGACGATAACCGGGGGTTACGAGATCGGTGACCGGCGACGATACCCGGCCCCGACAAGACAATCGACCGGCGACGATAATCGGCGATTGCGAGATGGATGTCCGGCGACGAAAACCGGCTCCGACAAGATAACCAACCGGCGACGATAACCAGGGGTTACAAGATGGGTGACCGGCGACGATATCCGGCCCCGACGAGACAATCGACCGGCGACGATAACCGGCGATTACGAGATGGATGTCCAGCGACGAAAACTGGCTCCGACAAGATAACCAACCGGCGACGATAACCGGGGTTACGAGATGGGTGACCGGCGACGAAACCCGGCCTCGACAAGACGATCATCCGCATCGACATCCTTTTATGAATGTTTTGAATCCATTGCATCTTACGTTACATCACAAATCATATGTGTTGCATCACGTATGTATTGTCATCCTTTTGCATTGTCATTCATGCATCGAGTGTCTATTCTTTATCCTGTTCATTTCATTTAAACATTGCATGAACATGATAAAGAGGGGCAGCTGTAGACACCCAATTTTTGCGTTCCTTGTACTAACCGTGACAGAAGGGCAAAATCGTCAATTGAACCGGCTTACGGGAGCGAAGGAATGGGCACAAGTACGAACGTCCAACACCACCGCAATGATTGGCGACCAAAGCTGACGTGGCAATAAGGCCATCCGAAGCGGGCATTCCCGAATGAGGTGGCACGTCTCCCGGAAATTTCCGGACTGCAAAATACGAGCCTGTCAGCGAAAACTGACGTTACGGCACGAAAATCGAGGCGTGGCACGAAAATTGAGAAAGTCAAACCGTCCAGCCGCAGATTGATCTGCGGCCAAATAGTGCGCCTTTTGAAAACACGGAACTCGAAATCAGGCGAGTGGAAGGCAGGCGGCCAGCCAGCCGCAGATCAATCTGCGGCTGGCTTTGGCCAGCCTATTTCAGCTCAGTTTTGTGCAACATACAGGGAGGGGAGAGTTGGAAGAAATTTTGGGGAGAAGAAGGAGAATTCAGCAGCAAGAAGCACGGAAATAGAGAGGAAAAAGAGAGAAATTTTGCAATCAAATAGGAAGAAAAGAGAAAAAAAAAGGAGAGGATTTATTTCTTTTGATTTTGATTGTATCAAATACACTCCTTATCCTATTCAAATACACAAGTTCACATCCATTTGAGATCAATTGCAAGGTGAAAATTCCTATTTGTTCTAGCAATTTATATCATATTGATTGGTTAAATTAGATGTAATTTTCATGTATCTTGTTGAACAATCATGGATTAGGGATCATTAGTGAGGGTTCCATCAGAACAAAATTCTTCCTAATAACCCGAGGATATCCAATTGATGAAATTTCTAGCTTGTTTATGGTGATTCATTGGGTGTAATTTATTTAGATTGTCATTTTCGGATATCATGGTGTATTAGATAAATCCGGGTTGGTTAGTTATGTAGTATTCATTTTGTGGGCATGTATTAATCTCGTGTGAGCCTAGGAATGCGACCCCGTGGTCCAAATCCGATGATGGACGTTTTGATGTATGTGATAGATTCAAGATGCTCGTTTTGTAACATGTAACCGTCGGGCCTTAAAACGACGCTAAGGCGAGAATCGGGTTTAAGGCCCCGTATTAGTGAAACATGTGATTGTTGGCGTTCGGGGATATTTTGATGGCTTACATGCCCATGAATAGCCCCGACGCATGTTTAGGCTTGATTAGATTTTGTGACACAAAAATGATTTCAAAGGTTAAACGATGAGGGTTTTTTTTATTAAAATCAAACAAGCTAGGTTATTAGAATCACGAGGCTAAAAATTGGAAGTGTTAATAAATGTCGATTCCTATTAAACGAGAAGGCCAAAGGAAATCATTTTCAAACATCACCAAAAGCGGCTTTATGAATGAACGAAACGTTTTATTAAACCTCGATACATAGGGCGAAAGAGATCCTAGAAATTGCCTATCATTTATGAAAGCAACGTACAAATCTCGATTCCTATTTTGGCTAAAGGTTTAATAAACTCCTATTTTTGCCAAAACGACGCCTAATGAAAATCTCCTAGTTTTGACAATTAAAATCAAACCTTTTTCATAAAGCTTTCTCGTGTATGCCGGAAAGACATTCCGAAGCGTTCCCAAATTAAAGCACGACTTTCCCTAAAAATTCAAATGATTCTTTCATACAAGCTCACCATAACATTCACATAGGCACACACACACACACACGCGCGCATACACACACATTTCATGAATTAAAGGATAGTACCGCATCAAGATTGTGGTAACCGTGTTTCACGGAAGTCTAGGGGGTACCTAAACACCTTCCCTTCACTTAAGCAAGCCCCCGAACTCTATGAATCTCGATTCGCAGACCAAATAATTCGGAGTCACATATGAGCCAGCGATTTATAAAAAAACGAAAACTCGGATGAGTTGGTACATCCATTTCAAACATACCAACTGGCGACTCTGGTTAATTGGTTCATCATAAAAAACGATCTTTCGAAACCCCGTCGACATCAATGCCGACCTTTTCCCAAAAAATCATTCAATCAAAGGCTAAAATCGGAAAAGGACATATATCGCGAAAGAGGCGAGAGAAACCGGCGTCGACACCTTTCAAATGATTCAGACTTGTATTTCATCAAATACATATATTCAACTCTTTGAATGATCATTTCCTTTTCTTTTACTAGTTTGTTCAATTTGCAAAATTATTTTTCATGTAAGTCAAGTTTACAAAGTTCATCAAATGATTTTCCAATTTCAAACAAAATATTAATATTATAAATAGAACAACAATTGTTCTTAAATATAATACCAGAACCTTCCTTGTCCAACAACGGAAGTAATAATGTTTCTTAAGAGAACTGGAACATAATAACAACTAATTAACTTAACAGACTTGCCCGTAGGCAACGCTAAACTATAAGTTCCTATGGCTAATGTAGCAACCATTACTCTATTCTCCACATATAAGATTACTTACTCTTTGTTTAGCTTTCTACTTCTGCTTAGTCTCTGTATTGGATTGCATACATGAGAACTATAGCCGGTATCCAATACCCAAGTAGAACCTTGACTTACAGAAAGATTTATTTCAATAATGAACAAACCTATATCTGTAACCGAAGCTTCACTAAGCTTCTTTTGGTTAGCCTCTGTAAGATGCTCCTAACAGTTTCCTTTCCAATATCTAGGCTTATTGCAGTGGAAGAAAACTCCTTTGCTATCTGCATCAGTTTTGTTCTTAGTGTCCTTAGTTGTGACGCCCCCAAATTTGGGTCTCCAAATACCCGGATCCGGTCATCACGATTCAATACATCATTCACCTCCAACAACATACATTGACTAAAATGCGGAAATAAACATATGTTGTTCATTAGAAAGGTGTTACTAGTCCCAGAATACAATAACCTTAAACACATACACAAATCCATACCCTAAATAATAAACAGGGTTTAAATTTCATTAACAGTGATTAACTACACATAAATTTAAAATCTGCTACATGAAGTCTATCACTTCATCTTTTCTTTCTCTTTGTTCTTCCCTGACGTCTCGGGTTTAGCTGTAATGAAGTCATGATATAGCAAGGATGAGCATCGAGTTTGCTCAGCAAGTTTAAAGTACAACAATAAGGATATATCATGATGAAAGGGATACAGAAAGAGATTTCAACAATAGAATTATCAGAAGCAATATCAATAAATGCTTTTAGAACAATTGATAGTCAAGTAGACTTTGAACAATAACTTCCAAAGGAGTCAATAGCTAGTTGACCATCTGGTTACTGGCTACAGAATAAGTACTTGAGGGGATCAGCCTCGCGTACGCTATGTGTATGCATAACATTTAACTCTGCTATTTGTACCTTAAATACGGTACCTGGGTACTCCCCTATAATAAGAGGGGTGTTCATACAGTCTAAGAATCCTTACCATCGATTGGTTCGGATAGCTTTTATAAATTCTCACATACTTGCCTGACCGAACAAGGGTTCAGACTTAACCATGAATAGTTCATAAATTTCTGAACTTAAATAAATATACGAATTCAAATGCACGAGTGCGAATGTCAATAAATACACAGATGTGAAATAATTTTAAAAGTAATTAGACCACTTAAGGCATGCTTGGAGATAAGATTCAAGCTTAAAGAACAACTTGCAATAATATATACCTTTTTGCACGAATTAAAAATAGTGCATAAGGTTTAGAAACTTGCTCAATGTAAAAGTTGAGTAAGATAGAACTTGCATTCAATATACTGGAAGAATGAAGTTAGGGAACTTGCCTGTTTGCTCAGCTACAATTTATCTTAGCTTTATCTAATTAATCTTGGATAACCTATCAATTGATAAAGTCGGTTTATCCATTAGCATTGCATAACTGTATATCGATACACTCACTTATGTTATTTATTTAGCAGATAAACAATTCACCATATACATTTAATTACTAGTTAACATTAGCTAAACAGAAATTAATTAATGACTCTTAGCTATTAAAATAAATGATAGCTAATTATGATTACTTATCATTTGAGTACTCAACTATTACCTTTGTTTGTCTCAGAATATGGGCTAATAATCTTCATTTATTATTTATAAAATAAATAATAAATTTATTATGGCTTAATGACAACTGAATAACAATTGATCACTTATTTAGTTTTACTCTTAATTACCATTCACCATTAAGGGTAATTGAGTAATTATTATTCCTTGTTCCTTATTCAACATTAATTAATGTATAAATTCACACACACTTAATTATTATTTAATATTAATAATCGTTAACTGTTTATTATCTTTATTTATACTTTATTATTATTAATAATAATTAAATATTCATTATCTTTATTATTTATTGATAAATAATAAATAATTATTTTGTTAACTTATTCATACTTAATTATTATCTAATATTAATTAAGTAACAATTAAATATTTATTATCTTTATTTATTATTTAATGTTAAATAATAAATAATTATTTATTACTTATATTCATACTTAATTATTATCTAATATTAAATAATAATTAAATATTTACTATCTTTATTTATTATTTAATGATAAATAACAAATAATTAATTTTATTAACTTTACTCATACTTGATCATTATTTACTAATAATCAAATATTTTATTTATTATTCAAATAATAAAAAATTTATTTTATTAACCTTATTCATTATTATTTAATATGAGTTAAATAATAATTAAATATTTATTATTTATTGCTAAATAATAAATAATTATTTACTAACCTTATTCATACTTAATTATTATTTAATATTAATTAAATAATAATTAAATATTTATTATCTTTACTTATTATTGATGATAAATAATTAATTTACTCGTTTATTCATATTTAATTATTATTTAATATTAATCAAATAATAATTAAATATTTATTATATTTATTTATTATTATATAGATAAATAATAAATAATTACTTTATTAATTTTATTTATTAGTATAATGACTAGTTAATTTACAAGGGTGTTATCAGCTCAAATTAATAATCAACAATTTGGCCAAATGTTACCACCACTTGTCAGTTATTTGTTTGAACAACTTAAATGAATTACACAACCATTCCTTAATTGGTTTAATTGTTGTATTTTCTTAAAAGATTTTACAGGATGCTGCTATATAATGGATTCCCACACCATCACATTCAACAGTCATCACCTGCTCAAGTTTATCAACCGTATGTGTACCAACACTATCATATAAACAGACAACACTATCATACAATCAACAAAAACTGACTTAGGCATTAAACCAAACACCTACTGGGCATTACAAATTCGATATTAGCCTATATACAGCACCTAATCGACTATCAGAATCTTTAAAGTTCATCAACACCAGATTCCCAACAAGGTTTAACACAATACCATACTAGATGTTTAGTACAACTAATACCATCAACTGCTAGAACCCTTAGGGTTCACTATTAACAGTTTCCCAACACAGTACAAGCAATACATTCCAAGTGCATATAGTAGGAAATAAAGAAAATCTACATAAACCTAAACGGAAAAATCACCACAGTCGCTTGAACTTTTATATACCTTGGGTTCGATCGCGTTGCGACTTTTCTCCTTCTACCGAAATAAGAAACCAAGCTGGACATTCGCCTCTCGTTCACCCCGCTGCGATTTCTCTCTCTGAGATTTCTATTTTTTTCTAATTTGGACTCAAAGAAAAACCAGCAGCTTGGCTAGGGCTTGGGTTCAATTTATAGAAGAATTACCCAAATATTAGGTAATACCCTACCTGACTAACTATTAACCGATGGTAGGAGAGGGAATGAGCTGTCGATCGGTTGTCCCTGTCAGCCCCATCCAAGCCAACAGCGAAATCGCCGGCAAATTCCTCGAGCGTCGTACCCCCCCACCGGTCCAATCGCCGATTGCTTCGAACTTGCGGTCCACACGATGCTTGCTCGGTTCGTCCATGGTTCTCCCGCTTTTCCCCGCTGGTCGACTCATGATGTCGCCGGCGCCTTCCTCTCTCATCTCTGATTGATTGAGGGTTTGGGTCTGATGACTATAGAGGCTAAATCCCCAATTTGATTTGCTGCCTTGAATCTCTCTGAATCGATTTCTTTGTTGATTTGAAACCCAGCTCTGCTCTCAAATTGGTCTTACAGAGATAGACTTGCCCCAACCCGATTGAAATTCGTTTGACTCGTTTACTAATGTTATAACCCGACTGGTAAAAGAAATAAGGAATGGGCTCAACCCAATAGGGTTGGGCCGGTTGATTTTAATAGAGAAATGGCCCAAAAAGGAAGTTAAAAGGAAAAATGGTTTCGGCCCAATTGATATTGGGTCAGCTTAATAAAATATGACCCAATTAAAGTAACATTATGCTTCTAATATTAAATAACTAATTTAATCTAAATAATTAGTTATAATATTTATTTCAACAATAATTCCTTATGGCAATTTATTTAAATTCGATAATCGTAAAAATGAAATTGTTTATTTAGATTCTCTTCAATTTTCTTGTCAACCAAATATTAGGGTTAACTTATTAATTTATTCAACTATTAGTGAGCCCCTTTAAGACAAAGAAAATTATTGGACCACATATTTATTAAATAATAATACCTACATGGATCCAATTAAATTCGTAAAATTAAATAAAACGAATTTCATATATTAAAATAAATTAATACAATATTTAAAATTTCCTGGACATTACATTAGTTATTGCCTTTCCTTATACCTTCTTTGAATTGTTCTTCTTTTAAGAAGATCCTTTAGCCCTCTTCCGCTTCCTGGAAGAATCATCTACTAGTAAGACTTGGTCTTTCTTGGTTGGAAAGTGACTCTTTACAGTTTTCAATGTGTTTAAGCAACTCATGCAAGTTGACATATAGCTTGTTCACGTGAAAAATTCACAACAAATTGTGAGAAAGAGTCCGGGAGTGATTGCAAGATCAAATCTTGGATCAACTCTTCATCCAATACAAAACCCAGTTGTCCCAATTGTTCAATCAGATTGATCATTTTTAGGACATTTGTCTGTACTGTAGTGTCATCGGTTATTCTAGATTGGAAGAGCTCTTTAGATATCTAATATCTAGCAGTCCTACTTTCCTCACCATTCAACTCCTTGAAGGTGCATGAGTACAGTAAGAGTATCCATAGTTTCATGCGGACGCTGAAACTCGTTACTCATGGATGCGAGCATGATGCATTGAACCAACTGTGCATCATCTTGCCACTTTCTAAAAGTAGCAATCTCTTCCTCAGAGGCATTGTCTGCAACTATTGCAGGGATAGGCATATTAAGGATATAAGATAGTTTTTCAGCCTTGAGAACTATTCTCAGATTCCTTAACCAGTCCGTGTAATTCGGTCCAGTTAATTAGCATTTAATATGCTACGCAGTGATAGTGAATTAGACATTGTAAAATTCTATAAATGAATTTGTAATTTAATAACATTTTAGCATACATTCATTTAATTAATTACCAAAATAAATTAGGTCTTTATTTTAAATTGGTATCTCTCACTTTTTCATCAAACTATATTACCCTCAATATATATAGTTCGACAAATCTAATTAAAGATTTGCTAGTGAGAATAAGGATCCCATTTCAAATGTATATAGCCTTGTGTGACACAACAAACTATATATAAATAAATAGGTAGACAACTATTGTCAATTACATCACTATGTAACTCCTTGTATTTTGCCTCTTAGATTATTTTGATCAAGTGTGACACATCCGAATCAAAATTATCTAAGTTAAGTCCAACCTAGCACTTCTATATATTCGAAAGAAAAACACTGTCCTTGTGTGACACAACAAAACAGTATCGTTCAGTCTATTTATAAGCATCAAATGTGATAAAGAAACATCTTAAATATTTAATACTTGCCTTGTGTGACACAACAAACTCATATTAAATATTTAATACTCTATCGCTTTACCATGCTAGAAGGCGACGTTCGATATTCCAAATATCTTTGAACGCTTAGGACTTAATATAATTTCTTTGAGGGTTTGTAATTATTATTTGTCTCATCTTGTTTAGCGCGCATGCACATATATATAAAAAATAAACGTCATATTATTTTACATGCGAAGCATGTTGGATAATATATAATATATATATATATATATATATATATATATAGTTATAATGCACATATAGAATACTATATTCTACCCGGATTGATTATGGACTTTTATTCTAGTTTGGTTCACTAGAGCCACCAAGTGAACCAAAAGGTCAAACCTAGGGTGCAAGAATAAAATTTAAATATAACTATTACATTTAAACCCGGGCTCCATTACAAACGGGTCTTCAAGCGCTACTTGCTCCTTTATCTCCAATTCTTCAAAATTAATTCTAACTAGTCCTATTACAAAAATTATTTACAATAAATAGAAACCTTGATCAGCAGTCAAGGGGAAGTACATAGGAGGGAGATAGAATTTACATTAAGAAAAAATTAGAGAAGAAGAGGTACGCAGACCCCATTTATAAAAACCCATACATTCAAGCACCCACTAAAATAAATCAAATCACACATTGGTCAATAGTCCATAATCAATCTCTATTTATTATTATACATATCTCTATATGTATCAATAAATAACATTCATCCCATGAATAATAAAACCATTCCATATATGCATTGATATCATTTAATGGGCAATATTAGTTAGTATAAAATCCAATTTCAACTCCAATTAGTTATCATGGAATCCAATTCCAACTCCAATTAGTTATCATGAAATCCAATTTCAATTAAAATAAACTTCTTTATTTTAATCATATTCCAAATCAAAATAAACTCTTTTATTTTAATTTATCCAATTTTGAATAAAATAAACTCCTTTATTTTAAATCAAATTCCAAATCAAAATAAACTTTTTTATTTTAATTTACAAAAATAAAAAAATAAAAAAAAATAAAATAATTTTACACAAACAATTATGCCCAATTAAATTGTTCTAAACACATATCAATGTATATACAGAATCAAAACAATTAATAATTCGCATAAAGTTTGGCTCTTGATACCACTGTTAGGTTTGTATAACGCGAACATGCAATCAAATTACATAAATAAAGCGGAAGCGCGATAAAATCAGATTTTAAAATTTTATACAAACCATCACCATGATCTTTCTTTATGCACAATTATTAATTAAACGAAAGAGATGGAGAATAAGAATTATACCCTTGTAGAATTCTAGCTTCCTCAGGTACAAGTTCACCTCCAATTCCTTCGCGTTCTCCTTGAATTCCACCGATTAAATTCCTTCCTTTGATCAACGTTAGCCACCCAAGTGTTTGGCCTCTAGAGGTGATCCACCAAGGAATAATACTTGTTCAAGAAGATGGGTGTTGGCAAAACCCTAGTTTCTATCTCTATAAAAATTGTAAGTACTCTCCATAATTCTTATGCAAGAGTGTGTAACCTTAATCTATGATAAGACTCCTCTTATTTATAGATGTAGGAAAACCCTTCCCTAAACTATTTAGGATTAGGGTTTCTATTCTAATTAAACTCCTTTAATTAAATTAAACTTCTAATCCAATTAGGAATTCATGTTAGAGTACTTCTATTAATTAATTCCCAATCCCTATTAGGAATTAAATAATAGTAATAGTAATAATAATAATAAGACTCCTCTTATTAATTTATATTTAATATTTCTAAAATATTAAATAATAAATATTAAGCTATTTAATTTATTCTATCTACATAGAATAAATTAAATACACTTAACTTATTATTACAATTATGCCATTTACTTCTTAAATAAATATTTTTCTTTTGCGGTGTGACCCTTTAGGTTCTCCATATTAAACCGGTTGTGAATAAATCAATTAGAACAATTCTAATCTTATTTAAATAAATAAATTAAACTATTTAATTCATTAAAATAAATAATATTTATTCTACAATAAGGGTAAGTCCCCTTAGCAATCAACGACTTTCCAGATAATATAGATTTCAACATTAATCATAAAAGAACCTTTCAGTGCATAGTTACCGTACAATTCAATCCTTCTACCATACAATGTCCCAATTAAATATAAGACATGGAATTACTGTCAAGTCTTATTTTATTTAATTATATATATTTCGATTCTCAAATGCACAACTCTAAATAATGCAAATTAGAAACTCTTTTCTAATTTCATTCTGCCTTGGCCAAGGACTACTGAGTTGTCATTTATCGAATCACATAGGACATTCACATCTTTTACTAGACATGGTAGATTCTTTGTTGATCATTCACGTATCTCCATGTACAACTTATTATACCCAATCATACCCTTTGATATAACCTAAAGGTTTTAAGGGATATGTCAAACTATAACTCATCATACACAAGATACTATAATAATCTCAAGTCCAAGGATCACTTGTACTACTATCACTAGAGGAATTCCTATTGGCAGGCGAGTAAAAACTCCATTAGGTATTTCTTAGCGAGCCACGTTGAGTGAACTTATTCTCCAATAAGCACCTACATACTTGCTTTAGTGTCTCCACACAAATGATTATGAGATCAATCATCCTCTTCATAAGAGCAAGCAACATATGTACTAATATATCCAGATTCACTAATCCCCTTTTTAGTAATCCAACGATTAGGAACGATTTTAGTTTGTGAGTTATCTAGAATTTAGATCTCATTAGCATGATCACCATCATGATTCTAAAAGCATTACTCAAAACTATGAGTTTATCACATTTAATATAACAGCACTATGTAGATAATATAAAATGCCTTTAATAACCGAATAAGATTACAAAGTATATGCTACATCATATCAAATATGATTGGCTTGTGTGCATACTACTTTCAGGATCTTCTTTAACGGGTCCTTAGAACCAAAGCCGCTGAATTTTGGCACAAGGATGGTTGCTAGTTGGGGAGGCACTTTCTTGTAGGGATTTCTTCGTTTGGAGATGCCAAAATAGCCTAACCCTGCTCTTCCCATCTGAGTGGGTACATGGATCAGATCTTTAATTCCTTGACCATTTCTTCCTAACCCCTAGCCTGGTTGAAACTGAGTGGTGATCATTTCTCGAGCTACTGACATTACTTCAAGAGATACCCTCGGTTTCAGTGCAGGAGAGCCTATGGGACAGTATTTGTAATATTCCGAACCTTAATAAGATTTGTATATGTAAATTATGTGTTTAATAAATGAATGCTCATGATCTGACTTTGTATTATGTGATTGTGTATTTTATTAAACAATTAGGTCAAATAAAAAATTTTCGCTAAGCAGCTGTGTCGTGCTTAATCGGACAAAATGATTTGTCGTCCTTTCGGCGAATTCACCGAGAAGCGTCTCGGCAAATTATTTTTGTAAGCTGCTGTGTCGTGCTTGGAAATGACGAAGTGCTTTGTCGTGCTTCGGAGTTAATATAATATTATATTAACTGATAAAAATTTAAAATAAGTTAATTAGGGTTTAGAATGTTAAACTGAATTAGAAACCCTAATTAAGAAACCCTAATCGGTAAAAGTTGTCCGAATTGGTCAATTAAAACCCTAATTACTGTACAAGAATCTTAATTGTTATAATTAAATTCTAAATAATGAATCATAATATTAATTATGAATCATTGAACTTATATTAAAACCCTAATTGAAGATTGAAAACCCTAAACCTTAATTTAAAACCCTAAACCCTAATTCGGAGCCCTAAAACCCTAATTTGATTCAATAACACTAAATTATGAAATGATAAACTTTAGTTATGATATATTATCTTAATTAAGTTATTACTAAACATGATTAAACACCCTAATCATGATTAGCAAAAATCTAGGTTTAATTAGTAAGTAAATAAATCAAAAATAAAAGTTTAAACCAATTAAAATAGGATAAGAACACTAATCAGATATTTTCATATCTCCAGCACAAGTAGGTGAACAAGATCATATGGAGAGCAGCACAAGTCCCAAGGTTAGGATATTTTTGGAGGCAAAATTTGGAAAATGACCTAGAAAACCCTAATTCCAAGTTGCTATAAATAGAATGAGATTCTGACCATTTAACCTACGAAATTTATAAAGCTTATACACTTAAAATCATACCATAACAAGCCTCTGCAAGCACAAGCTCAGAATCAAAAGCCAAAATCAAAAATTTGAAGAAAAAGGTGCATAAACCCTAATTTTAAGTTTGATCTTCAAGCCTGCAAAAAATTTGTGTTTTAGATGTTTAGGATTATGTATAAACATGTTATATGATGATCTGGGTTGGTTAAACAAGTAACCATTACGTTTAAAGGGTCGAATTTTGATCAAAAACCCGAACTGTTCTTGGCAGTCAAGAACAGTCTGACAAGCTATTTTGTCAGAGCTTTTGATCGGCTTAAAATGTTTGTTTGATGTGTTTTAAAGCATGAATCAGTAGTATGCTATGTTAGCTTTAAGATGCAACTTGTAGAATGGTTAAATTATCTCTAGAATGAAAGTTATTAATGGTCAAAACCCATTGACCGACCATGCAAACTGATTTCTGGGTAACCCAGAAATCGTTTGAAGGTTCTGACAGTATCCTGACAAGAAAGTAAGCAATCCAGATCTTGCCTAGATGATATTTAATATGTTGTTTCTTGATATAAAGATGATCTCTAGTATGTAAACTACAACCTTGAAGCATCAAAACCCATTAAACTAACATAGAATCAAAGTTATTAATGGTCAAACTGCGTTAACCGTTATGACTGTATGAGTTTTTGCGTTACCCAGAAACTCAAGAACAGTTATGAACGGCTAGTTTGACCATGATTTTTAGAGCATCAATTGATGTTGTTTGAGATGAAATTTAACATGTCGTTATATACTGCCATGTTGGCTATAACAACAAATAAAAATCAAGAATAAACAATAACCCAACTGAGATTAATTTGAGGTCAAAAGTTACTGTTCGACCATGACCAAGTGTTCTTCATGAAGAACACCTTTAGCGACGAAATGCATGTTCAAACCCAGAAACCTTTAAACGTATGCAGACCGTCGCTAAAGCCCTTTAGCGACGAATTTTCAATAAAAATAAAATAAAAATTAATTAAATAAATTATAAAATAATAAATAAATATTAAATAATTATTAATAATTAATAATTATACTCAAAAATTCATTTTTAATTATAAAAGTTTATTTTTAATATTTTTATATATATCTGAAATATTATTTAATTTAATTAAATAATAAATAATAATTATAATAAATCATTTAATAATTGTTTTTAATTATTTAAAAATGATGTTAAATTATTAAATAATTATATTAATTATTTAAAATGATATTAAAGTAAATAAAATTATTATATATAATAATTAAATAAAATATTAAATATTTAAATATTATTAATGATAAATAAATTATTTAAATAATATATTAAGTATTTAAAAAAACTTTAAATGATAATTAAATCATTTAAATATTAAATTAGGTTTTGAAAATTATTATAAGTAATAATTAAATTATTATAATGATAAAATAAATTTTAAAAATATTATTAATGATAAAATAAATCATTTAAATAATATTCTATCTTTCTAAAAATATTATAAATGATAAATAAATCATTTAAACAATATTTTAGGTATCCAAAAATATTCTAAATGACAAATAAAATATTTAAAGGACATATTAATGTTCTAAAAATTATTCTAAATGATAATTAAATTATTTAAAATTATTTCTAAGTTTGTAAAATTATTTAAAAATATTTTTAAGCTTATAAAAATTATTTAAAAATAATATTAAGCTTTTAAAAGTGTTCAAAATAATAAATAAATTATTTAGACTAATAATTAAGCTTCCAAATGAAGTTTTATTGAACAATCTATGTGTTTAACTATTAAGGACGCGACCGAGATACCGAATCAACGTTGAACCTTAATGAAACTTGTCTAGATTAGCGTAATACATGTTTATATAAGTTCTAACACTTATATATTTGTCAACGTAGACCACGTACGCTGACACCTTGTGTGAAATTAAGTTTAACGAACTAGGCTAAGACAAGTGTCCTAACCTTATTCCATTTATATTTATGCAAGTCCTCTATATCTTGTTATCGATTATTGTGAAGTTATTGCTTCTTGTTCAGCATAACTTAAAAATGAATCATTGTTCATATATTAAAGCTTAAATTTATGATGTCAAACCAAATTGTTTGGTACGACATCTTATACTAAGTAAAATGAGACACCTTGGATGGAAGGTGATCTCGAAAGCCTTATGATAAGGTAGTGTGACGTCAATGGAATAAAATTGACATAAATGGTAGGATGATATGTATACTTCTAGGATATTGGTGAGGCTAATCACCTACCAGATATCCAAAACTCAAATGGTTGTAAGTCATTAAAGACTGATAGAACTAAATGAAATATATGGTTCATGTACAGAACCCTCAGTATACATCATTGACATCTTTCAAATCAAACACATGGTGTTTACATATTCAAATAAACTTGCTGAGCATTTGTAGCTCATTCTTGCGCATATCTTCTTTGCAGCTTTAAATGATAATCCCAGCACTTCTGGTACAGACAAAGGGAAAGTACATGTTTATTAGTTTTTAATTACTGTTTTGAATACGTTAAGTCTTTTAAAGGCTTTTGTTATAATAACTTAGTATCAATAATGATGTAATCGAACCAAATGATATGTAATATATTATGATCCTTTATCGAATGCGTTATACTCTAATCTTTATTTTCTTTAGCATAGTTGTACTAAGTAAATACAGTATCTATACGAACTATACATCTGAATTAGGGTATTTAAATGGTATTGAAGGTCCTATAAGCTCTGAGGTTACACTTAATGAGCGCCGGTAAGGTGCCATCTTTACCGGAATGTGCCCCTCAGTTCTATGGACAATCTTATCATTAATACTGTGAATGTCAGATAGATAGGAAATATAAATATAAAAGAGATATTCATTAGATATGAATCTATACATCCAAGTGAGGGTATCCAAACACAGACAACGTTCTGGCCAGAACTAGTACCTGTTATGGGATACTGTGAACCTTGGATAGATAGAAGTCATATTTTATTGAATATTTATAGTTGTATAGTTTCACGTGAGCACCAGATCTGCTATAGGGAGTGTAGAGATTTGGGGGCGTCACAGGTTGGTATTAGAGCTGTATATTATAGCTCTAAGGTAGTTAGGAAATACCTTAGGATATAGTCTTTGAGTCCGTAAAATACTTAATCATACATAAAATAATCTTAAAAGCTTTATATTATGTGTAAATTTGTTTCGCTATAATACTAAACTACTAAAATTCTTTTGTAGGATGGCAGTGGTAGATCAACACATGGTAGGATGACTATCAGATAGTGAGCCAGATGAGGTTCCAGATTATGAGCCAGCTACTCTTGAGTCAGACCCAGAGGAAGAACCAGAGGAGGAGGAACTTCTACACGATTAGGAGATATTAGACGCAGAGGAGGCTGATCATCCCATAGATGGACAGCTAATAGGTCATGATCCTGAGGAGGATATTGGAGCAAATCAAATGATGCGTGTCGATAGACACGAAGAGATAGTGATGGGGTTAGTACAGCAGTCAGCCGTAGGTCTAGAGGCTGCTAATTTTCGAGCATATGTAGCTGAAGGATTATTGGAAAGTGAGAGAGATAACACTCGCCGTCTTAGGACACTTCTCCAAAAATACTCAGAAGAAAGAAAGGCAAGAGGCCCAAATGTATTTATACCGAGCGGACAAGGGATGTCAGGTGACATTCGGTAACTTACAGCATCGGGTGCTTAAGTACCCACTAGAGGAGAACAGGGTGGATTATATGATTGATGACCGATCAATGGTCTGCCATATGATTCAAGATGCTTCTAAGGAGTCACGTGATCGTTCGATCTAGTTTAGTACTTAAGTTTGGTTGTAGTAGTTTGTATTATAACAATTTTGAGTTGTAAATAGGAAATTTGTGGTACTAACTAGTGGTAGTATAAACCACTAGTCGAATATGTAACCAGTTTGCATGTTATATACAAATTACGTTTGTACAATCAAATTGTTAGTTCTATGTGTAGCGTATCCTTGTATTTATACATGTTTTTCTTTATTTTAGAGTCATGGCATCAGGACGAAGAACCCAAACCAGAAATAAAACCACTGAACCAAACCCAACTCAATAACTGGTAGATTTACTGTTAGGAGCCCGACAAGGTCAACCACCACATCAGCCTAACCCAAATAATCCATATAGGTCGACATTTAAGGATTTTAAAACCGTTGGACCACCTGAGTTCAAAGGGACTGCTGATCCAGTTGAAGCTCAAATTTGGATAACCGAAATGGAGAAGTTTTTCACGGTAACTAATGTAAGTGAGGAACAGAAGACCATATTTGCAACTTTTTTTCTAAAAGGTGAGGCAAACTTTTGGTGGGAAACCACAAAAATCAGGGTCGGTGAAGGAGTAGTTCCGTGAGTGAGATTCAAAGAATTATTCTTTGAAAATTACTTTCCACAAACAATGTAGGACCGAATGGAAGTAAAATTCTTAGAATTTAAAATAAGAGGATATGACTGTATCTCAGTATACAGCTAAATTTAATGAGTTGTCTCATTTTGCTTCACATCAAGTGAACTCTGAGACGAGAAAAACTAGAAGATTTGAGGAAGGGTTAAAGCCTCAAATAAGGAGTAAAATATCAGTCTTCCAGTTAAGGACGTTTTCAGAGATTCTTGAGAAGGCTATTATAGCTGAGATCGAGAATGAAAATCTTCTCAAGTTTCATAAGGAGAAGAGGAGTCAGAATGAAGGTGGAAAGTTCAAAGGAGAAGTAAGTACTGGTGGATTCAACAAAAATAACAAGAGGAAATGGGATGCCACTTTTTCTACTAACTTTGGAAGAAAGGGGAATAATTACAATAACAACAACAACACCAACAGAAACCAGATTAATAATAATAGGGTAGGACGTTGTGTCACATGTGGAAAGAACCACCAGAGAGTATGCCGCAGGGGGTGGTTACTTGTTACAGTTGTGGTTAAGAGGGACATTATTCCTCTGATTGTCCCAAAAGATTAATAATAATACCAATCAGGGAAATCAGAGATTTAAGTGTTATATTTGTGGCGCAACGGGTCACATATCGAGGAATTGTCCAAGGAATAGAAACCAAATAGGGGGAGGAAATCAAGCCCTAAATAACACCCTCAAACCTACAGTAGCAGGAGCTGGAGGTCCGAATCGTCCAACCGCCAGAACGTTTAATATGACGATGAGGGATGCTGTGGCTGCACCAGACGTGGTAACAGGTATCATCCCTATCGACACTTTAAATGCATATGTGTTATTCGATTCTGGTGCTACTTGTTCATTCGTATCTAATAGCTTTGCTAAGAAGTTGAAAATACCATGCGAAGACTTAGACATACCTTTCAATGTGGAAATTGCCAATAGAGAGATAATTCCTGTTAAAACTGTATATAAAGGTTGTAACGTAGAGATTAAGGGACACAAGTTTCTTGTGGACCTTGTGGCACCCCCAAATTCAGGTACCAATACCTCGAATTTAGTGCTCACGATAAAATGCATCCATACACCTCTAAACAACATAAATTAACTAATGCGGAATAAAATAAACATATGTTGTTCATTACAAAAGGTTCACTACGGTCCCAAGGTCTACAACCTTAAATAAAATACATCGCAGAATACATTAATGATACAAAACTATTCCACGATTACACAACGGGATAGTATATATAACTATTCCTTAAGCTTTCCTTTGCCTTTGTCCGCTTTGGAACTCCTCGGCTTAACTGCAATAGGTTCATGATATAGCAAGGGTGAGCAACTACTTTGCTCAGCAAGTTTAAAAGCAAGAATGAAGATATATCATGAATAAATAAGAATAATAGCTGTATAGATCAACAATTTATGAACATTGATGAAATAGCTGAAATGACATAATCAAAGTCTAAATGAATCAATGAATAATGATTATTTACTGCTGAGTGGTCCAACCGACCATGAACTTTTGGCCAAAGAGTCAATCATTCGACTAACTCTTTTAAAACCTGGCCCCGTCAGTTGTACTCGAGGGGATCAGCCTCTCGTACACCATGTATATGCATAACATTTAACTCTGACTGCATCGAATAACCGACACATTATAATCCCCTACATAAGGGTTGCTCTCTCAGTCCAAGAATCCGCACCAACAATCGGTTTGGATAGCTTTTAAAATAATAACCTATACATGTCTAACCGAAACAAATGGCGTAGACTATCTCCTTAAACAGTTCATGAATGAAGAACTTAAACGTTTCATAATCCAACAATAGATAATGAATTCAAATGCATAAGCTGCGAATATCAATAATTATCTTGGAGGTGGAGTAATTGACAATAATTAGTCCACTAATATGATTCAAAAGTAATAACTCAATTTGAGTCATGAAATTTGCAATAATATACAACCTGTATAAAATATGAAACCTGCTCAAAATATAATTCGAGTGAGGTTAAGGAAAACTTGCCCAACACAAGGGTTAGACAAGCTTTAGGAAACTTGCATAACATACACCTGTTTGCACGAAATAGTGCATAAGGTTTAGAAACTTGCCCAACACAAGGGTTAAACAAGGGATAGAAAACTTGCCTGAAGCGCTGCTACAATAATACAACACACGCTCCTTAATATCCTACACAATTAAGTACATATTTACATAACAATTAGTCACATTCCAAATAATGGTTCAAAACGGACGCTGCATCATTAAAATACACTGATTGCCACTAAGCATTTAGGGCTTAACTAAATATGCTTAGTTAACCTGTCTAATCATTTAATCCAAGAAAAATATAAGTGTTGGACCCTGCTGAAATGGGCTCATTAGGTCCGACCCGATCCGACCCGGTCTGACTAACCCAACCTGGCCCAAACACGGAGCTCGCGCTGCAGCGCCAAGCTCAAGCACTGGGCCTCACGCTGCGGCGTGAGTCCCGTGTTTTCCCAATGACAGGGCCTCACGCTGCGGCGTGAGCCTTAAGGCTTGGGCCTCACGCTGCGGCGTGAGCCCCGGTCTTTCCCCACTTGCCCCTCGCTGCAGCGTGAGCTGCAGGGCATATGGGTGGCGTTGCGGCGCCATTCTGCAGTAGCCGGATTCTGGGCTTGTTTCCAGAATGCGACTCCGACCTCCGGCCACTCCAACCTCCATATCTCCTTCAATACACAAGAAAATTGGTCCATTCCGGACTCTATGGACTCCTAACTCATGGGGCTACAACATATCAAAAATGCAGAGCTACCCATTAACATTAACATGGTCAAATCCTAAGCCAAAGTGTAAAGTTCATACTCTATTCTTCGAGTTCTTGACATGTTTTACAAGAATCATTACTACGAACTCGTTTTAACTCCTTTTTACTCCATTCCAACTGGGTTAGCTTCATAACCCATGGAACTACAACACCATAGCAACAAATAAAATTAACAAACACAAAATCATAGCTTTACAGTCCTCTAAAATAGTCCAAATGTCCAAAGTCCATGTTTTGTCCATTGTTCTTGCTCCATTAAGCCAAGGTAAGGATTTCTTGCGTTTTTGTTCCACTTTGATGTTATTAATGACTTACATAACCTCTTAACAACATTTATAAACAATCACAACAAACAAAAACACTAAGAATCGCCAAAAATCCGACCCACAAGCTTAAGAGCTCAAAACTAAGAAAACTTGAAAAGTTTAACAAGAAATCGAATGGAAAGGATTTGGTTGATGTTTTACCTCTGTAAATCCTTCCTAGAGGTTAAGAAGCTTGGCTAGGCTTGATTTTGAAGGTCCTTCTTGCTTGGTTCCTCCACCCGTGCCCTCTTCTTCTTCCTCCTTCCTTTTCCGGCGAGTTCTTCCTCTTTTCCGGCGACTTCTTCCTCCTTTCCGGTGAGCTCTCTCTCTCTCTCTCTCTCTCTCTCTCTCTTTGCAGAATGCGTTTGAATGAAGGGCTGATGGATTGCAAAAGAGAATGAATGTTTGAATTTGGGAGGAGTTGAGTGAATTAGGGAGAAGTGGAAGAAAAATGAAAATGGGGTTGGTTGCTCAAGGAGCTTGCCGACAAACTCCCTCTTGCTCAATTCTCATTGGTCCAAAATGAGGGATTGGTTCCCTCTTGGCGTAACAAGCCAAAACAAATACCCGAAAATACCAAAAATATATCCGAAAACTCCCACTTTTGTACCAAAACTGGTAAATAACTCTACCCAAAATTAGAATGGGTACTCCGATAATTATTGGGATGTATAAAATTAATTATTATGGGATTTATCCATTTATTCGGAACACCCATATAACACATTTCGGATACGGATAAAATCACGCATCAGCTCAAATAAAATTTCCGACACTTGGAAAAATTATTCGTACGCATACACGTATTTATGAAATTTATTAACATCGAGAAAGACACAAAAATTTTATGGCGTGAATAATGCCTCGGGAAACGTGCCCCGTGAATAGTGATTTAGCGACGCTACGCGAAATTAATTATTCACTTAAACAAAACTATAACACATAAAATTCATACATTCACATGATCTAGATTGTCACACAACCTTTAAACACGTAACACAAATATAATATTAATAAATTATAAAATATTCATTAATATTCAAAAATTCGAATTACAAGGAAATTTCAGAATTCCCGGTCGTTACAGACCTCTTTCCAATACAGCTCGAGAAATTCAATATAATCTTAGGCATGGATTGGTTTAATCATAATGCAGTGATTGATTGTCATCGGAAATGTGTAAACCTGTTGACTGAGTCGAAGTCAAAGGTAGTGTTCAACGATGGTTGTTCACCTAAGCGATCTCGATGTTTGACAGTAATGCAAGTAGAAAGATTATTTAGGAATGGTTGTACAGGTTATTTGGCATATATAGTAGATACTCAAAAGGAAGGAGCAAAGTTAGATCAAATACCTGTAGTTAGAGAATTTCCGGATCTATTTCCAGATGATTTACCAGGTCTACCTCCGGATAAGGAAATCGAATTTGTTATTGATCTTGTTCCTGGTACGGCACCAGTTTCAAAAGCACCGTACAGGATGGCACCGGTGGAGTTGAAGGAGTTACTTGTGCAGTTACAAGAACTCTTGGACAAGAAATACATACAACCTAGTGTTTCACCTTGGGGAGCACCAGTGTTGTTTGTGAAGAAGAAGGATGGAACATTAACGTTATGCATTGACTATAGAGAATTAAATAAGTTGACCATAAAGAACAAATATCCTTTACCAAGAATTGATGATCTGTTTGACCAGTTGAAAGGGGCCGGACACTTTTCGAAGATCGACCTACGATAAGGTTATCATCAATTAAAGGTAAGAAAAGAAGATATACCGAAGACAGCGTTTAGGACGCGCTACGGACATTATGAGTTTCTTGTGATGTCTTTTGGATTAACAAATGCGCCGGCAGCATTCATGGTCTTGATGAACCGAGTGTTTAAACCATGCTTAGACAAATTTGTCGTAGTGTTCATCGATGATATTTTAGTATACTCGAGAACAAAAGAGGAGCATGCTAAACACTTAAGGAGCGTATTAGAGATATTATGCAAGGAACAACTTTATGCAAAGTTTTCCAAATGTGAATTCTGATTGGAAAGAGTTCAATTCTTGGGTCATGTAATTGACAAGAATGGGATTGCAGTAGATCCAGCAAAGATAGAAGCGGTTGTAAATTGGGAACAACCAACAACTCCAACAGATGTGCGAAGTTTTCTCGGTTTAGCAGGGTACTATAGACGTTTTATACAAGATTTCTCAAAGATAGCGACCCCGCTAATCAATTTAACTCGAAAGACAGTGAAATACGTCTTGACAGATAAATGTGAGGAAAGCTTCCAAGAGTTGAAAAAGCGGTTAAGCATGGCACCAGTGTTATCTTTACCAGATGATACAGGCGGCCTTGTAGTTTATAGTGATGCGTCACACAAGGGATTAGGTTGTGTGTTAATGCAACATGGGAAAGTGATTGCATATGCATCAAGACAACTCAAAGATTATGAGAAGAGGTATCCTACGCATGATCTAGAGTTAGCCGCTGTAGTATTTGCTTTAAAAATTTGGAGGCATTACTTGTATGGGAAGAAGTGTGAAATATACACAGATCACAAGAGTCTGAAGTATATATTCACTCAGAAGGAGTTAAACATGCGGCAGAGGAGATGGCTAGAATTGATAAAAGATTTCGACTGTGAAATTTTATATCATCCAGGGAAAGCCAACGTCGTAGCAGACGCGTTAAGTAGGAAGAACCAAGAAAAGTTGAATATAATCACCAACAACGAGGTACTGATAAAAGAGTTTGACAAACTTGAGATCGAGGTAAGAGTTCCAGTGACTTCTACCCAATGGTTATTTGTTGTGGATAATGGTTCAACTTTGTTGGAGAAAGTCAAGAGACTACAGGAGACAGATGTAGAATGTCAGAAGTATAAGGCCGAAATATCCCATAAAAAGAATATCAAATTTAGAGTGGACAAAGATGGAGTACTGAGATACGAAAATAGAAATTGGGCACCTTCAGTATAAGAACTAAAAGACGAAATACTGAATGAAGCCCACAGTTCTAAATTCGTTGTACATCCAGGGAGTACAAAAATGTACAAAGACTTGAGCCAACATTTTTGGTGGTCTAACATGAAAAGAGAAATAGCAGAGTGGGTAAGTAAATGTTTAACGTGTCAAAGGGTTAAAGCTAAACACCAAAAGCCGAGTGGATTATTACAACCCTTAGAAATTCTTGAGCGGAAATGGGAGCATATTACCATGGATTTTGTCATAGGACTTCCAAATACACAGAAAGGTCACAATGCCATTTGGGTAATTGTAGATCGTCTTACCAAATCAGCTCATTTTCTACCTATCAAAATCAACTTCAGTCTTGACCAGTTAGCCAAACTTTACATCAATGAAATCATTTCTAGACATGGAGTCCCTGTTTCTATAGTATCAGATCGAGATCCACGATTTACTTCAAATTTTTGGACAAGTCTCCAGAAGGAACTCAGTTAAGATTAAGCACAACATACCATCCACAAACTAACGGTCAGAGTGCGAGAACCATTCAAACATTAGAAGACATGTTGCGCTCTTGCATCATGGATTTCAAGGGAAGTTGGGAAGTTCAATTACGTTTGGTAGAATTTGCCTACAACAATAGCTACCATGCCAGCATAGGAATGCCACCATTTGAAGCTTTATATGGAAGAAAATGTAGGACGCCTTTATGTTGGGACGAGGTTGGTGAACGACAAATGCTAGGACCCGAAATAGTTCAACAAACCGCTGAGGTAGTTCGAATTATACGAGAAAGATTACAAGCGTCTTAAGATCGACAGAAGAAATATGCAGATCAACACAGGAAGCTACAAGATTTTGATATCGGTAGTCACGTGTTTTTAAAAGTTTCTCCGTGGAAGGGCAAAATACGTTTCGGCAAGAAAGGAAAATTGAGTCCACGATTTATTGGACCATTCCAAATATTAAGAAAGATAGGTGAAGTAGCTTATGAGGTAGCCTTACCTCCTGAGTTAGAACATATCCATAACGTGTTTCGTGTGTCCGTGCTACGACCATACAAACCTGATTATAAACACGTTATCGATTACGAACCTATTCAGATCGAGACAGATTTATCTTATGAGGAAGTTCCTATCGAAATCATAGAGAGGAAAGAACAACATCTACGAAATAAAGTGATCCCTTCAGTTAAAGTTATTTGGAGGAATTAAAATATAGAGGAAGCTACGTGGGAGCTCGAGAGTAAAATGCGAGAAAATTACCCACACTTGTTTTTGTAATCTATATCGTAATTTCGAGGACGAAATTCTTATTAGTGGGGGTGAATGTAATATTCCGAACCCTAATAAGAATTGTATATGTAAATTATGTATTTAATAAATGAATTTTCATGATCTAACTTTGTATTATGTGATTGTGTATTTTATTAAATAATTAGGTCAAATAAAATTTTTTCGCCAAGCAGTTGTGTCGTGCTTAATCGGACAAAATGATTTGTCGTGCTTCCGGCGAATTCACCGAGAAGCGTCTCGGCAAATTATTTTTGTAAGCTGCTGTGTCGTGCTTGGAAATGCCGAAGTGCATTGTCGTGCTTCGGAGTTAAAACCCTAATTGAAGATTAAAAACCCTAAACCCTAATTTGAAACCCTAAACCCTAATTCGGAGCCCTAAAACCCTAATTTGATTCAATAACACTAAATTATGAAATGATAAACTTTAATTATGATATATTATCTTAATTAAGTTATTACTAAACATGATTAAACACCCTAATCATGATTAGCAAAAATCTAGGTTTAATTAGTAAGTAAATAAATCAAAAATAAAAGTTTAAACCAATTAAAATAGGATAAGAACACAAATCAGATATTTTCATATCTCCAGCACAAGTAGGTAAACAAGATCAGATGAAGAGCAGCACAAGTCCTAAGGTTAGGATATTTTTGGAGGCAAAATTTGGAAAATGACCTAGAAAACCCTAATTCCAAGTTGCTATAAATAGAATGAGATTCTGACCATTTAACCTACGAAATTTATAAAGCTTATACACTTAAAATCATACCATAACAAGCCTCTGCAAGCACAAGCTCAGAATCAAAAGCCAGAATCAAAAATTTGAAGAAAAAGGTGCATAAACCCTAATTTTAAGTTTGATCTTCAAGCCTGCAGAAATTTTGTGTTTTAGATGTTTAGGATTATGTATAAACATATTATATGATGATCTGGGTTGGTTAAACAAGTAACCATTACATTTAAAGGGTCGAATTTGATCAAAAACCCAAACTGTTCTTGGTAGTCAAGAACAGTCTGACAAGCTATTTTGTCAGAGCTTTTGATCGGCTTAAAATATTTGTTTGATGTGTTTTAAAGCATGAATCAGTAGTATGCCATGTTAGCTTTAAGATCCAACTTGTAGAATGGTTAAATTATCTCTAGAATGAAAGTTATTAATGGTCAAAACCCATTGACCGACCATGCAAACTGATTTTTGGGTAACCCAGAAATCGTTTGAAGGTTCTAACTGTGTCCTGACAAGAAAGTAAGCAACCCAGATCTTGCCTAGATGATATTTAATATGTTCTTTCTTGATATGAACATGATCTCTAGTATGTAAACTACAACCTTGAAGCATCAAAACCCATTAAGCTAACATAGAATCAAAGTTATTAATGGTCAAACTGCTTTAACCATTATGACTGTATGAGTTTCTGGGTTACCTAGAAACTCAAGAACAGTTATGAACGACTACTTTGACCATGATTTTTAGAGCATCAATTGATGTTGTTTGAGATGAAATTTAACATGTCGTTATACACTGCCAAGTTGGCTATAACAACAAACAAAAATCAAGAACAAACAATAACCCAACTAAGATTAATTTGAGGTCAAAAGTCACTGTTCGACCATGACCAAGTGTTCTTCCTAAAGAACACCTTTAGCGACGAAATGCATATTCAAACCCAGAAACCTTTAAACGTATGCAGACCGTCGCTAAAACCCCTTAGCGACGGATTTTCAATAAAAATAAAATAAAAATTAATTAATTAAATTATAAAATAATAAATAAATATTAAATAATTATTAATAATTAATAATTATACTCAAAAATTCGTTTTTAATTATAAAAGTTTATTTTTAATATTTTTATATATATCTGAAATATTATTTAATTTAATTAAATAATAAATAATTATTATAATAAATCATTTAATAATTGTTTTTAATTATTTAAAAATGATATTAAAATTATTAAATAATTATATTAATTATTTAAAAATGATATTAAAGTAAATAAAATTATTATATATAATAATTAAATAAAATATTAAATATTTAAATATTATTAATGATAAACAAATTATTTAAATAATATATTAAGTATTTAAAAAAACTTTAAATGATAATTAAATCATTTAAATATTAAATTAAGTTTTGAAAATTATTATAAGTAATAATTAAATTATTATAATGATAAAATAAATTCTAAAAATATTATTAATGATAAAATAAATCATTTAAATAATATTTTATCTTTCTAAAAATATTATAAATGATAAATAAATTATTTAAATAATATTTAAGGTATCCAAAAATATTCTAAATGACAAATAAAATATTTAAAGGACATATTAATGTTCTAAAAATTATTCTAAATAATAATTAAATTATTTAAAATTATTTCTAAGTTTGTAAAATTATTTAAAAATATTTCTAAGCTTATAAAAATTATTTAAAAATAATATTAAGCTTTTAAAAGTGTTCAAAATAATAAATAAATTATTTAGACTAATAATTAAGCTTCCAAATGAAGTTTTATCGAACAATCTATGTGTTTAGCTATTAAGGACGCGACCGAGATACCGAATCAACGTCGAACCTTAATGAAACTTGTCTAGATTAGCGTAATACATGTTTATATAAGTTCTAACACTTATATATTTGTCAACGTAGACCACGTACGCTGACACCTTGTGTGAAATTAAGTTTAACGAACTACGCTAAGGCAAGTGTCCTAACCTTATTCAATTTATATTTATGCAAGTCCTCTATATCTTGTTATCGATTATTGTGAAGTTATTGCTTCTTGTTCAGCATAACTTAAAAATGAATCATTGTTCATATGTTAAAGCTTAAATTTATGGTGTCAAACCAAATTGTTTGGTACGACATCTTATACTAAGTAAAATGAGACACCTTGGATGGAAGGTGATCTCGAAAGCCTTATGATAAGGTAGTGTGACGCCAATGGAATAAAATTGACATAAATGGTAGGATGATATGCATACTCCTAGGATATTGGTGAGGCTGATCACCTACCAGATATCTGAGAGCGCCCCCAAACCTGGGTCCCTTGAACCTCGGAACTGGTGCGTCACGATACATCATATTTACAACTATTGTAGAAGATATAAACATAAATTGTTTATACATTAAACTTTGCTACATATTCTAAGGTCTATAACCTTTATTTTAATACATATTTACCTTTAGATTCATAAAAGGTTTACACAATTAATTACATCAAATAACTAATTTGGTTATCATGCATAGCCATCTAATCTTATCTTTTGCTTTTGTACAGTCTTCCCTCGAACGTTCTCCTTAAATCTGAAATTTGTTATCATGATATAGCAAGGGTGAGCAACTACTTTGCTTAGCAAGTTTAAATACAATAAAGATATATCATGATTGAAAGAATGAATAAGCTTTAGAACTTTTCAACCATATAATAATTGTGAAAGAGCATGAATCAAAATTTCAATGATTGAATGACTGAATTCAATAACGCAAGGTGTCAATAATGATCATGAACCAATTTAATTGAACCTTAAGGTAATGAAGGTGATCAGCCTTTCATACCTGATGAACATATACAACATGCACTAAGTGCGAATCAATAAACATAGATGTGGAATAATTGTCAATAATTAATTCACTAGCATGCTTGAAACATAATACCTCGAGTTTGAGTTAAGGAACTCGCATTTCGATATGAAAATGAATTTAAGATACTTGCACAAGTTTAAGAAACTTGCTCAATATAAAAGTTGAGTAAGATGGAACTTGCCTGCACCGTCGATTACTGCTACGCAATCTAATTTAACCTCTTATGAAAGACCTATCAGTTATAGGATTGATCTTTCAATTAACATATCATATATCACCTTATAATATCACTTCTTTATCAATAGATTATCTAACATTTAACCACATAACTAAATATTAGATATTATCTTAGCACCATACGCATTCATAATTCTAAAGCTAGCACACATCGAATCTTTAACAGTGTTTAATATAGTATGCTGAGTGGTTTTTCACAAACAACCAACAAACTAGTTTTCGTCTCGTCTACACTGTTTTCACAGTGAGTTAGATCGGTTGCTAGTTCGTATATACCTCCGCTCCCTGAAGGAATTATTTAGCCCAGCTATTATACATCAACTATAAAAGAACACGATTATACTACTACTTTATCATAAATCTTATGACTTAACACTAAGTCTTTTCTTTTATAAGTTCTTCTTTATAATCCATTAAGCCTGAATACCTAAACCAGCAAGTTGGATTATCTACACATACTAATCCAGTAACCTGGATTCAAACTAGCATACAATCCAGCACCCTGGATTCAAACTATCCTACAATCTAGCAACCTGGATTCATTAATTCAACAAACTGTTTTCTAATCCAGCACATTGGATTCAAACTAACCTACAATTCAGTAAGTTAGATTCACTAATTCAGCAAACCATATTCATTAATTCAGCAAACTATATTCGTCAATTCAGCAAACTGTTTTTATTGTTTTCATTAATTCAGCAAACCGAATACCACAATCCAGCAAGCCGAAATATGAATACAACAAACCGTATTGGAAGCTGCATTCAAAAATGACTTATCCTCTCTTAAAAATCAATTTTTATTTTCTTCAAATCTTGCCACATATATGTACATATATTCCATACACAAAAATACTTTCGTTATGAAAGTTTTCAATTTCCTTTACATTTTTCAAACGTCCGTTTTAACTTTCAAAACTAAGAAAAATGATCACTATCTTGCACAACTCCGATGATACCAAAATTTTGATAGCATCTTATACATATTAACAAGTACTCCCAGTTAAAATTTCGTGGTCATCGGAGTTATAGAACTCCAATTTTAGCCATTTTTGTAGAAAAACTCTATGTTTTTATTTTAGCCGTAGATTCTTCGTTACAAGTCGGAATGTGGCGATTTTTGGCCAGGAGCTACATAACTTCCTATATTTTCAGTGGCAAAAAGCCCTGAATTTATTGCACTTGTTAAGTGGTCAAAACAGTGCACACAAGCAAAGGGTCAGCGGGTTTGGTCCGTTTTCCTGATTTAAAGTCTTTTGCCATAAAATCCATAACTTTCATTCTACATGGCCAAAAATTCTAAAATTTTTACAAGACTCATATAACTTATCATATTATCGCTCCAAAGTTTTTCGGAATTTTTAGAGCAAAATTATTAGACGAAAATGCCCCTGGATTGGACTACCCTGTAGCAGCCCCTTTTCCTTTTTATAAAAACCTAGACTGTTTTGGTAAAAACAGTCCCCACGAATTTTGTACACCTTATTTTTGACTTCTACTATTTGGATTTAATACTTAACTTACATATCTAGTACCTCTCTTTGACGGATCGCAAAAAGAGTTTATAGATTTCAAGTTATAAACTTACAAAGTACAAAACAATTAGGATTTTCTAATTGTTTTTCCAAACATAGTTTTGTTTCTTTTCTTTTCTTAACCATCTAAACACATCAATGCCCAAGTTAAGCACAACCAAGTATAAAACATAATCTAGCATATAGATTAAGGGTTTTAAACCACAAGATCATTTATAGATTTCAAAAATCAAAAGCTAGATCACACTATATATAAAAAGTTTTCCGGAAAATTTCTATTTCTTTCTTTTCCAAACTTTTCCACATAAACTCATATAGATCCTCAAATTAAACCATTAAATCTCTAGATCTAACATTTATAGCATGGATTTAGACATTTAAACTTGATCTTCTATGGGTCTAACATAAAAATTTATATAGCATACCAAGTTTGGTTTAAGAAAACTAGTTTAGATCTTTTACCTTCTTCTTCCTTTTCTTTCTTCTTCCTTTCCATGTGGTAGATTCCTCTCTCTCTTCCCTTTCCTATACTCACGGATTACCTCTCTCTCTCTCCTTTTTATTTCTTTTTCTAGCTTTTTAGGAAACTTGAAAGCAAATGAAAATGTGAAGTATTGGATGAGAGAGAAATGAAGTAAGTTTATTATTATTATTTCCTTGGTTTAGCAAATATGTATAGATATACCATTTGTATATCTATACATATCTCCCACAAATCTTCCATCTTCTCTCTCATACATCTCTTGCATTAATTGCAAATCTTGCCAAAATAAGGTGGCCCTATAATTTGTTAACACTTGGCTAATTGGTACAAAAATAAAGTGGAGCCATCATTACATACACTTCCTCTTTCTCCCTTCCTTGCTTGCCAGATACTCCCTTCCCAAATGTCCAAATTTTGCTTTATCTTTAATAGCAATATATACTTAATCAAGTGACTATAATGCCCCTCTTCAATTGGGCTAAAGATTGGACTCCCATTTAAATGTATTGGGCTTTCAATTTTAATATTTGGGCCATGAAATTAACATAGGTCTAATACATTAAATTTTATTCTACTCTAATTATTTAATTAGGGTTTTCATTCCCCTCTTTTGTAATTTAAATCCGTACTCATGTATATTTAATTTCTTAACCCAATTAGTCTTACTATAATTAGGTTTCAAAATAAATAATAACTTGAGATTATAAAATAAATCCCTTACATTAGCATATATATATTTTCAATACTAGAATTCTATAATAAAATAACCCTTAGGTTAGTTAATTACCATACGTAATATATAATTAGGTTATGTAGCTTTCTTGCTAATTTTTCTTTGTACAATAAACAAATGTATATACACATTTATAATATATCCATTTATTTAATACTACACATATTCCACATATGTCCTAACATATTTATCATCTTTGATAAATATCATTACATAATACAATCACATATATTCACCAAAAAAAGCATTTAATACGTTGAGATAATAAAATAAATCTCTGAAAGTTGGTCACTAGTATATAATTAAAATACTAAGACCACTAAATGAAAATAATCCTTTAGGTTATTTAATTCTTATGCCTAATTTATTATATTAGGCTACCAAACTTTTTCTTTAATTCTCATTCATTATTAGAATAATTAACTTACTAGAAACCATTAATTGGACTTTTATTTAAAAATGGTTTGGGCCACTAGTATATTAAATCATTTGCTAAACATTCCAATTGGGCTAAGTTAGTAAGTCTACATATTAATTACCCAAGTCTGTAGTCAATTAAATGAGTGGACTTGGTTACTTAACCAATTGGACTAGTCCACTAATATTTATTTATTAGTTGGACAATTAATATAACACTTAAGTTTATTAACTCCTCATATTTATAATATTTATAAATATATTACCTAGCTTTCCTTTTCATTTCTTTGCTTACTTAAATTAAATAAATTCACTAACTTATTTATTTCACATAAAACATAATCATTCATATTTCCTTACAAATGGAAATCTATTCAATAAATAAGATATTACACTTAAAATAATATTCTCTCTTTATTAAAATAATTCAATGAAAGAATTTATTTTATTATCCTTTATTTAAAGTATACAATATTTATGTATACTTAAATTAACTATTTTCTTTTCCTTTCCATAAATTGTTCCCAATAATTTAACTGTAATAAATATAATAATATACTTACTACATTACAAACATACATACATTACATCCAATAACGTAATACATGATTTCTTTAATAAAATGGTGGTTATACCTTAAGTATATTTAATGCCACCAATTTAAAATAATTTATATATTATTTAACTTACACCGAGGGATTAATTTTATCCATCTCTTTTCCTTTAAATAAATTGTCCCTACAACTTATTTACATATAATAAATATATAATAATAATATATTTATTAAGCATAAAAGTCACATATTGCATAGTTCGTATTCACGTATGCAACACACCATCACATAACATATCATTTCATAAGAATTTTATTTATTTAAATTCTTAATTTAGTATATTTCAAAAAAATTTGAAACCTCACATTCTATCAAATATTAAACCATATAGGTTCTTCTCGAAAATTTTAATTATTCCTCTATTTCCAATCTAGGTTTTATTCTTTAACCTTTAATTATCATATAAGATTTTATTAATAAATCTTATAAATTTTCGGGTCGTCACATTCTTCCCCCTTATAAGGATTCCGTCCCCGGAATCACTATTGCATCAAAAGTACATAGAGATTTTCATTACTACCTTCACCAAAAGTATAATCTTACATATTTACATATTTGGCAAGTGTCGATTTCTTTACTATTTGTATCTATCCATCTTTGATATCACCTATATCTTACTTTCAATATCCCATATGCCGATTCTTACTATCATAACGCCACTTGTGTTTATTTTAACATCATCTATGTTTATCTTATCTTGACATCACCATTATCTACTTTATTCTAGCCCCACCCATGACTAGCTTCTTATGACACATAACAAGTATTCATTTTATTATGACACGTCACCAGTGTCTAACTTCTTATGACTTATCACCAATGTCTATGACACAACATTAGTGTCTGTTCCATTATGACACATCACCAGTGTCTATCCTTTTATGACACAACACCAGTGTCTATTTTGTTTTGACACATCACCAGTGTCTGGCTTTTTATGACACAACACCAGTGTCTAATAATTTATGACACAACACCAGTGTCTATTTTATTATTCTGGTCCTATAATCTTCGAACTAAATCTTTTGAGCTTACAATTTTAAGGTCAACTTCCTCATATCCCATAACTAGAGTATTCCCTATCATCTGATCAGGAAATCTCTTATCTTCATCCTTAAACGACTATACGCGTTTTGGTTCGATATCAACTTATATCCACTATACCCCAACTGGTATTTTAACTGACACCAACTTGTGTTTGTTTAATATCAAATTGCATTACCTTGACACCAACTTGTGTCAATTTGATACCAACTTGTATCACGTAATGCTGACACCAACTTGTGTCGGATACCAACTTGCATCCATTTGATACCAACTTGCATCAACCTGACACCAACTTGTGTTGGACTCTTGTATTGACACCAACTTGTGTCAGATACCAACTTGTATCATATGCTTGAGTCAACATCAGTTGAGCCTGCTATTTACTTTGACATCTTTTATGTCGATTTAATAAATCATTACAACATTTGTCTAGCCGAATCAAGTAGCTTAGACATATACCAATAATTCAAACACCAATCGAAACATTTATCTAGCCACTTTTAATTGGCATTGACTTTCCTTTAACTGGTTTAAAATTTTGAAAATCATTTTATGACGTCATGATACCGCACTGTATTTACAGTCCGTTAAGGATTCCGTCATTTTGTGACTTTATCATACTACATCATACCATAGTGGGTTGACGATACTATGATCACATCCAACACTAGGTTAATCTGCATTAATAACTCCATCATCTGTCATTCTACACCAGGTTATATAATGCATTGATGACTATTTAGAAATACATTTTGATATTTTAAATCATTTTTGTCTAGCCGAAACAAATAGCGTAGACTCTTCTTTAAACAGTTCAAAACCAAAAAAAATCATTTTTGATGTTATCATGCCGCAACAGGTAACGATGCGTTAGTGGTTCGAAACCCACTTCTACACACTCGTCACTCTATTTTGAGGATAACAAAAATTTCATTTTTATTTTTAAAGGCACATTAGTGCGAATTTAGCTTAATGTCAAAAATTTCGAAGTCTAGCATAGCTAGAAGATTTGGAATACCTATGCTTCCACCATCAACTTCAATTCTTCTAATGATCCATTGCCTAACAATTCTATCTATTTCTATCATCCTTAAAACTTACTATACTAGAATCCTTAATTCTTCATCCACAACCTTTCTATACTCCATTACAGTTCATCAAACATATCACATGTTATGAGTTCAGGAACTTACCACAATCTTATGGGTTTAGGAACTTATCCTAGTCAGACCAAAATCGTCCATTCGCTGAGGGGTTCCACCATACGATTATGAGTCACGAACTTACCATACGTATGAGTTTAAAGAACTCGCACCTAATCTTAATATTCTAAAACTATCAAATATATATATGAGAAAAGAATCATCTTCTCGTCATATGTATATCGATAGCGCGACACCAATATTTCAATGATTATCAATATAGGAAGCTAAGTGGTTGTCGAACCAACTCGACCACTAATCAATATAGGAAGCTGAGTGGTTGTTAAACCATGGACAAATCCCGTCCCATACCAGGACTTGTTCGACTCAACCACTATATTAATATAGGAAGCTAAGCGGTCTTTAATCTACGCACAAATTCCAGTCCCATACCAGGAATTATACAACTCAGCCACTAAAATGAGTCCTCAATTGAAATCCCACATAATTCTAACTTTCCCTTTACTCAATACGAATTTCATTTAATTCGTATATCAACATTAATTACTCTTTCATGAGTTTACATAGTATAATTTTCGTACGACTTTCGTGCAGCAATTCTGCTATAACATTTTCAATCATTCGATTGATCATCTATCATTCCATGTCTTAATCAGATCACATTGTGATCTTTCTTATAATCGTATTATATTACGATTCTTTTCTATCTCATGATCGTTTTGTTTTACGATCTTCTTATATTTCCCTTTAATCATGTTATATTATGATTTTATTTAAGCTTTTCATCTTTATTACTGGAGTCAGGTAACCCAGATTCTTATCTTTATAACTTTTCAAGATTCTTCTTTGAATCTTATTTATCTTTTCCTTTACTTAATAATGAATTTCCAAAAATTCATCTTTTAACGCTTAAACTCTATTTGAGTTTATTCCTTATCCTCATCCCTGCGGTTATAACCTAAGGTACCCCTACCTAAGGTTTATAACCTACAGCTCTGATACCAACCTGTGAACGCCCCCAAACCCGAGTCCCTTGAACCTCAGATCTGGTGCGTCACGATACATCATATTTATAACTATTGCGGAAGATATAAACATAAATTGTTTATACATTAAACTTTGCTACATATCCCAAGGTCTATAACCTTTATTTTAATACATATTTACCTTTAGATTCATAAAAGGTTTACACAATTAATTATATCAAATAACTAATTTGGTTATCATGCATAACCATCTAATCTTGTCCTTTACTTTTGTACAGTCTTCCCTCGAATGTTCGCCTTAAATCTGAAATTTGTTATCATGATATAGCAAGGGTGAGCAACTACTTTTCTCAGCAAGTTTAAATACAATAAAGATATATCATGATTGAAAGAATGAATAAGCTTTAGAACTTTTCAACCATATAATAATTGTGAAAGAGCATGAATCAAAATTTCAATGATTGAATGACTGAATTCAAAAACGCAGGGTGTCAATAATGACCATGAACCAATTTAATTGAACCTTAAGGTAATGAAGGTGATCAGCCTTTTATACCTGATGAACATATACAACATGCACTAAGTGCGAATCAATAAACATAGATGTGGAATAATTGTCAATAATTAATCCACTAGCATGCTTGAAACATAATAACTCGAGTTTGAGTTAAGGAACTTGCATTTCGATATGAAAATGAATTTAAGATACTTGCACAAGGATAAGAAACTTGCTCAATATAAAAGTTGAGTAAGATGGAACTTTCCTGCACCGTCGATTACTGCTACGCAATCTAATTTAACCTCTTATGAAAGACCTATCAGTTATAGGATTGATCTTTCAATTAGCATATCATATATCACCTTATAATATCACTTATTTATCAATAGATTATCTAATATTTAACCACATAACTAAATATTAGATATTATCTTAGCACCATACGCATTCATAATTCTAAAGCTAGCACACATCAAATCTTTAACAGTGTTTAATATAGTATGCTGAGTGGTTTCCCACAAACAACCAACAAACTAGTTTCCGTCTCGTCTACACTGTTTTCACAGTGAGTTAGATCGGTTGCTAATTCGTATATACCTCCGCTCCCTGAAGGAATTGTTTAGCCCAGCTACTATACATCAACTATTAAAGAACACGATTGTACTACTACTTTATCATAAATCTTATGACTTAACACTAAGTCTTTTCTTTTATAAGTTCTTCTTTATAATCCATTAAGTCTGAATACCTAAACCAGCAAGTTGGATTATCTATACATACTAATCCAGTAACCTGGATTCAAACTAGCACACAATCCAGCACCCTGGATTCAATCTATCCTATAATCCAGCAACCTGGATTCATTAATTAAACAAACTGTTTTCTAATCCAGCACATTGGATTCAAACTAACCTACAATTCAGTAAGCTAGATTCACTAATTCAGCAAACTATATTCATTAATTCAGCAAACTATATTCGTCAATTCAGCAAACTATATTCATTAATTCAGCAAACTGTTTTCATTAATTCAACAAACTGAATACCACAATCCAGCAAGCCGAAATATGAATACAGCAAATCGTATTGGAAGCTGCATTCAAAAATGACTTATCCTCTCTTAAAAATAAATTTTTATTTTCTTTAAATCTGGCTACATATGTACATATATTCCATACACAAAAATACTTTCGTTATGAAAGTTTTCAATTTCCTTTACATTTTTCAAACGTCCGTTTTAACTTTCAAAACTAAGAAAAATGATCACTATCTTGCACAACTCCGATGATACCAAAATTTTGATAGCATCTTATACATATTAACAAGTACTCCCAGTTAAAATTTTGTGGTCATCGGAGTTATAGAACTCCAATTTTAGCCGTTTTCGTCGAAAAACTCTACGTTTTTATTTTAGCCGTAGATTCTTCGTTACAAGTCAGAATGCGGCAATTTTTGGCCAGGAGATACATAACGTCCTATATATTTAGTGGCAAGAAGCCCTGAATTTATTGCACTTGTTAAGTGGTCAAAACAGTGCACACAAGCAAGGGGTCAGCGGGTTTGGTCCGTTTTCCCGATTTGAAGTCTTTTGCCATAAAATCCATAACTTTCATTCTACATGGCCAAAAATTCTCAAATTTTTACACGACTCATATAAGTTATCATATTATCGCTCCAAATATTTTTGGAATTTTTAGAGTATAATTATTGGATAAAAATGCCCCTGGATGGGACTGCCCTGTAGCAGCCTCTTTTCCCTTTTATAAAAACCTGGACTGTTTTGGTAAAATCAGTCCCCACGAATTTTGTACACCTTATTTTTGACTTCTACTATTTGGATTTAATACTTAACTTACATATCTAGTACCTCTCTTTAACGGATCACAAAAAGAGTTTATAGATTTCATGTTATAAATTTACAAAGTACAAAATAATTAGGGTTTTCTAATTGTTTTTCCAAACATAAAATTAGGCAAAACTAATGAATTACCCACTATAGTTGGCACGTTTTACTGATTACACCATTAAACTTTTAATTTTTCAAATTACCCCATTAAACTAATTATTATTTTAAAATTGAGTCATTCCGTTAAAAGAATTAAACGGACGTTAATTTCTTATCAGCAAAACTAATAAATTACCTACTGTAGTTGACACGTTTTACTGATTAGACAATTGAACTTTTAATTTTTCAAATTACCCCAGTAAACTAATTATTATTTTGAAATTAGGTCATTCTATTATCTCTACCTCACAACTTTTAAATCGTTTTAGTTTTTATCATACGTGGACGTGAAAAAGAAAAAAAAAAATTTATTCTCTCTCTTCCTTCCTCCCATCTCTCTCTTCTCCCCCTTCTTCCAGATCAAATAGATATGCGTATTTTCTCTCTAAAATCTATGAAAATTCTGAGATCCGAGTACCCAAAACATTGAATTGAGCTTCAAAATTCAACATTAGATATAATAATGGAGTCTGAATCCCCAACAACAACAGATGAAGTAAATTGTGTTGCAGTAGGTTTTCTCCCTCTCGCCTCCGACTCTCAGCAGCCTTATATCTCTGAACTCCTTTTCTTCACTCTCAATCACCTCCACAAGGTCCACCCATTCCTCAATCTATCTCTATATCTATGTGTGTGTATGTATGTGTATATATATATATACACACACATGTGGTAGTAATATTTGGTTAAATTAATTTTGTTGGGATTGTATTTATGATTTGATAGGAGCCAGAGCTTTTACAGGTGGATGTGAAGAGAATTTAGAGGCAGATGCAAGATGTGGCTGTTGCCGATTACCGTGCTTTCATTTCTATTGTTAATGCATTGCTTTCCATTCACGAGGAAGTTTCTTCTATTGATAAACATCTAAGATCAAAGTACTCAATATTTTGATCTTTTTGTTTTCACTTTTAGTTTTTTTATAATTTTTTTGCGACATAAGTAATATTTTTTTATTTTTGTATCTTTACTAGAGCCACCGTAGATAATAAATTAACGTCTGTTTAATTTTTTTAACGAAATGACTCAATTTTAAAATAATAATTAGTTTACTGGGGTAATTTAAAAAATTAAAAGTTCAATGGTGTAATCAGTAAAACGTGTCAACTACAGTGAGTAATTTATTAATTTTGCTGATAAGAAATTAACGTCCGTTTAATTTTTTTAACGGAATGGCACAATTTCAAAATAATAATTAGTTTAATGGGGTAATTTGAAAAAAATAAAAGTTCAATGGTGTAATCAGTAAAACGTGCCAACTACAATGGGTAATTCATTAGTTTTGCCATTTTGTTTCTTTTCTTTTCTTAACCATCTAAACACATCAATACCTAAGTTGAGCACAACCAAGTATAAAACATCATCTAGCATATAGATTAAGGGTTTTAAACCACAAGATCATTTATAGATTTCAAAAATCAAAAGCTAGATCACACTATATATAAAAAGTTTTCCGGAAAATTTCTATTTCTTTCTTTTCCAAACTTTTCCACATAAACTCATATAGATCCTCAAATTAAACCATTAAATCTCTAGATCTAACATTTATAGCATGGATTTAGACATTTAAACTTAATCTTCTATGGGTCTAACATAAAAATTTATATAGCATACCAAGTTTAGTTTAAGAAAACTAGTTTAGATCTTTTACCTTCTTCTTCCTTTTCTTTCTTCTTCCTTTCCATGTTGTAGATTCCTCTCTCTCTTCTCTTTCCTATACTCACAGATTACCTCTCTCTCTCCCCTTTCTATTTCTTTTTCTAGCTTTTTAAGAAACTTGAAAGTAAATAAAAATGTGAAGTATTGGATGAGAGAGAAATGAAGTAAGTTTATTATTATTATTTCCTTGGTTTAGCAAATATGTATAGATATACCATTTGTATATCTATACATATCTCTCACAAATCTTCCATCTTCTCTCTCATACATCTCTTGTATTAATTGCAAATCTTGCCAAAATAAGGTGGCCCTATAATTTGTTGACACTTGGCTAATTGGTACAAAAATAAAGTGGAGCCATCATTACATACACTTCCTTTTTCTCCCTTCCTTGCTTGCCGGATACTCCCTTCCCAAATGTCCAAATTTTGCTTTATCTTTAATAGCAATATATGCTTAATCAAGTGACTATAATGCCCCTCTTCAATTGGGCTAAAGATTGGACTCCCATTTAAACGTATTGGGCTTTCAATTTTAATATTTGGGCCATGAAATTAACATATGTCTAATACATTAATTTTTATTCTACCCTAATTATTTAATTAGGGTTTTCATTCCCCTCTTTTATAATTTAAATCCGTACTCATGTACATTTAATTTCTTAACTCAATTAGTCTTACTATAATTAGGTTTCAAAATAAATAATAACTTGAGATTATAAAATAAATCCCTTACATTAGCATATATATTTTCAATACTAGAATTCTATAATAACATAACCCTTAGGTTAGTTAATTACCATACGTAATATATAATTAGGTTATGTAGCTTTCTTGCTAATTTTTCTTTGTACAATAAACAAATGTATATACACATTTATAATATATCCATTTATTTAATACTACACATATTCCACATATGTCCTAACATATTTATCATCTTTGATAAATATCATTACATAATGCAATCACATATATTCACCAAAAAAATCATTTAATACGTTGAGATAATAAAATAAATCTCTGAAAGTTGGTCACTAGTATATAATTAAAATACTAAGACCACTAAATGAAAATAACCCTTTAGGTTATTTAATTCTTATGCCTAATTTATTATATTAGGCTACCAAACTTTTTCTTTAATTCTCATTCATTATTAGAATAATTAACTTACTAGAAACCATTAATTGGACTTTCATTTAAAAATGGTTTGGGCTACTAGTATATTAAATCATTTGCTAAACATTCCAATTGGGCTAAGTTAGTAAGTTTACATATTAATTACCCAAGTCTGTAATCAATTAAATGAATGGGCTTGGTTACTTAACCAATTGGACTAGTCCACTAATATTTATTTATTAGTTGGACTATTAATATAACACTTAAGTTTATTAACTCCTCATATTTATAATATTTATAAATATATTACCTAGCTTTCCTTTTCATTTCTTTGCTTACTTAAATTAAATAAATTCACTAACTTATTTATTTCACATAAAACACAATCATTCATATTTCCTTACAAACGGAAATCTATTCAATAAATAAGATATTACACTTAAAATAATATTCTCTCTTTATTAAAATAATTCACTGAAAGAATTTATTTTAATATCCTTTATTTAAAGTATACAATATTTATGTATACTTAAATTAACTATTTTCTTTTCCTTTCCATAAATTGTTCAAAATAATTTAACTGTAATAAATATAATAATATACTTACTGTCGACGCCGGGTTTCACTTCGTGTGTCTTTTTTAGTCTTTTCCAATTTTAGCCTCTTGATTAAATGATTTTTGGAAAAGGTCGGCATTAATGTCGACGGGGTTTTGGAAGATCGTTTTTTATGATGAGCCAATTAATCAGAGCCGCCAGTTGGTATATTTGAAATGGATGTACCAACTCATCCGAGTTTTCGCTTTTTATAAATCGTTGGCTCATATATGACTCCGAATTAATTGGTCTGCGAATCGAGATTCATAGAGTTCGGGGGCTTGCTTAAGTGAGGGGAAGGTGTTAGGCACCCCTCGACTTCCGTGAAACACGGTTACCGCAATCTTGATACTTTCTTATCCTTTGATTGATGAAATGCGTATACGTGCGAGTGTGTGTGTGTGTACCTATATGAATGTTGGGGTGAGTTTGTATGAGAGAATCATTTGGATTTTTAGGGAAAGTCGTGCTTTAATTTGGGAACGCTTTGGAATGTCTTTTCGCCCTACCCGAGAAAGCTTTATGAAAAAGGTTTGATTTTAATTGTCAAAACTAGGAGATTTTCATTAGGTGACGTTTTGGCAAAAATAGGAGTTTATTAAGCCTTAGCAAAAATAGGAATCGAGATTTATACGTTGCTTTCATAAATGATGGGCAATTTCTAGAATCTCTTTCGCCCTATACATCAAGGTTTAATAAAACGTTTAATTTCTTTTATAAAACCCATTTTCGTGACATTTGAAAATAACTTCTTTTTAGCTTTCTCGTAGAATAGGAATCAACCTTCATTAGCATTTCCAATTTTTAGCCTCGTGATGCTAATATCCTACTTTGATTGATTTTAGAAAAGATCTTTATCGTTTAATCTTTTGAAATCATTTTGGCGTCACGAAATCTAATCAAGCATAAACACGCGTCGGGGCTATTCACGGGCATGTAAGCCATCAAAATATCCCCGAACGCCAACAATCACATATTTCATTACTACGGGGCCTTAAACCCGATTTTCGCCTTGGCGTCGTTTTAAGGCCCGACGGTTACATGTTACAAAAACGAGCCCCTTGAATCTATTACATATATCAAAACGTCCATCATCGGATTTGAACCACGGGGTCGCGTTCCTAGGCTCACACGAGATTACGACATGCCCACAAAATGAATACTACATAACTAACCAACCCGGATTTATCTAATACACCATGATATCCGAAAATGACAATCTAAATAAACTACACCCAATAAATTATCATAAACAAACTATAAATTTCATCAATTGGATATCCTCGGGTTATTAGGAAGAATTTTGTTCCGATGGAACCCTCACCAATAATCCCTAATCCATGATTGTTCAACAAGATACATGAAGGTTATATCTAATTTACCCAATCAATATGACATGAATTGCTAAAACAAATAGAAATTTTTACCTTGCAATTGATCTCAAATGGATGTGAACTTGTGTATTTGAATAGGATAAAGAGTGTATTTGATACAATCAAAATCAAAAGAATTAAATTCTCTCTTTTTTCTCTCTTTTCTTCCTATTTGATTGCAAAATTTCTCTCTTTTTCCCCTCTATTTCCGTGCTTCTTGTTGCTGAATTCTCCTTCTTCTCCAAAATCTTCCCAATTGCTGAACTATCCCCCTGTATGCTGCACGAAACTGGGCTGAAATAGGCTGGTCAAAGCCAGCCACAGATTGATCTGCGGCTGGCTGGCCGCAGATCAATCTGCGGCTGGCTGGCCGCCTGCCTTCCACTCGCCTGGTTTCGAGTTCCGTGTTTTCAAAAGGCGCACTATTTGGCTGCAGATCAATCCGCGGCTGGGCGGTTTGACTTTCTCGTTTTGCGTGCCACGCCTCGATTTTCGTGCCGTAACGTTGGCTTTCGCTGACAGGCTCGTATTCTGCAGTCCGGGAATTTCCGGGAGACGTGCCACCTCATTCGGGAATGCCTGCCTCGGACGGCTTTATTGTCACGTCAGCCTTGGTCGCCAAAATATTGCGGTGGTGTCGGGCGCTCGCACTTGTGCCCATTCCTTTGCTCCCGCAAGCCGGTTCAATTGACGATTTTGCCCTCCTGTCATGGTTAGTACAAGGAACGCAAAATTTGGGTGTCTACAGCTGCCCCTCTTTATCATGTTCATGCAATGTTTAATGAAATGAACAGGATAAAGAATAGACACTCGATGCATGAATGACAGTGCACAAGGATGACAATGCATACGTGATGCAACACATATGATTTATGATGCAACACAAGATGCAATTGATGCAAATCATTCAGAAAAGGGTGTCGAGGCTGATGATCGTCTCGTCGGGGCCGGGTATCGTTGCCGGTCACCCATCTCGTAACCCCCGGTTATCGTCTCCGGTTGGTTATCTTGTCGGAGCCGGTTTTCGTCGCCGGACATCCATCTCGTAATCGCCGGTTATCGTCGCCGGTCGATTGTCTCGTCGGGGCCGGGTATCGTCGCCGGTCTCCCATCTCGTAATCGCCGGTTTTCGTCGCCGGACAATTGTCTCGTCGGGGCCGGGTATCGTCGCCGGTCACCCATCTCGTAACCCCCGGTTATCGTCGCCGGTTGGTTATCTTGTCGGAGCCGGTTTTCGTCGCCGGACATCCATCTCGTAATCGCCGGTTATCGTCGCCGGTTGATTATCTCGTCGGGGCCGGGTATCGTCGCCGGTCACCCATCTCGTAACCCCTGGTTATCGTCGCCGGTTGGTTATCTTGTCGGAGCCGATTTTCGTCGCCGGACATCCATCTCGTAATCGCCGGTTATTGTCGCCGGTCGATTATCTCGTCGGGGCCGGGTATCGTCGCCGGTCACCCATCTCGTAATCGCCGGTTTTCGTCGCCGGACGATTGTCTCGTCGGGGCCGGGTATCGTCGCCGGTCACCCATCTCGTAACCCCCGGTTATCGTCGCCGGTTGGTTATCTTGTCGAAGCCGGTTTTCGTCGCCGGACATCCATCTCGTAATCGCCAGTTTTCGTCGCCGGATGATTGTCTGCGAGTGCCGGGCCGCCTCGTATCCGGTCACTTGGTCGAATCGAGAGGCCGTGTCCGACATCCGATTCATCAAAATCTCGTATTTCATTATCAGATTGTGAGTCAAATGGGCTTTAAGATCGATTAAGCTTGCATTGGACAAAGGGGGCAGCACTGGGCCCAGCCGCAGATGGATCTGCGGCCAAGATCGGGTAAAAGTGCGGCCAGCCGCTTCCCAGATCTGTCACTTTCATTCGTACCCCACGCGATTTTCAAACCTTTGCACGCCCTTTTGCCGAGTTTTCCAACCTTTCTGTAAAAACCGCTCCGGTAGAATCGATCTATGCGCTACAGGTAACACTCTGACCGTTCACTTTTCAATTTCGTCAATGTTTTGCTATACATTTGGCTATTTACATGTTAGAGATAAAAATGTATGCTTTACAATGCTATGCTATCTATTATTGTATATATATGCTATCTATCAACTGTGTGAGTCCTATTTTATGCTCATGATGCGGTCCCACATATCTGTTTTTCCCCTTTGAAAGAAAATCCTGTATTCTGGTCCTTTACATGCTGTAATTACACATATGAATGCAATTTTGATTCGTTGTGGCTTGGATTAATGAAAAATATGTTTGGCTTATTCCTGGGATGTCCATTTTACAAACGGAACTCTGCCAATTTTTTTTTTTAAATACATCATGACGCACTAATTATATGATGAGGGTAGGAATTTAGAATATTCGTGACATAATTCAAAAGGGAACTTACCTTCCTCCTTGCCTGTTCTGTTCCAGCTATGGATCCCGACGCTCCTAGTAGCTCTTCTGCATCACGGACATCGGGTGTTCACCGTCGTAGGGCTGCACCTGCCCCTGTTCCTCCTCGGACCCGTCAGGCTAGCCGTTTGGCGGAGGCTGTCATCCGTCCCGGTCATCCGGACGTTGAGGAGGCTGTTCCTTCGGAGGTCGCGGCAGAGGGGCCATCCTCCAGCACACCGGCTCCATCTCCTCATCAGGCTCCTTCTGGCGCCCCTGTGCAGATACCCGATCTTTTGGGTCGGGATCTCAGTCGTCACCCCTCGGCATCTCTTGTAGCTAATGAGGTATATTCAATTCCATTTTTATCTCATTCTCAATTTCTCAATTCTCCTTTTATCTGGACTGACCCATTGGTGATTGTCCCAGGTGCCCGAGTTTACTCAGCCGAGGGGCAACTGGTTCAATATCTACTCCCTCTACACAGCTCTGCACAGCGACTACCGGGCGATGGTGGATTCTTGGGGCTTCCGTCACTTTTTCACTATCATCCCCCGTCAGTGCCCCTGGGGTTATATGCGGGCTTTGTCCGAGAGATGGTTTCACCAGACCCAGTCCCTTCACCTTCTGGACTGTGAGGTTGTGTTGACTCCCTGGGACTGGAGGTACATCACGGGCATTGAGTTTACTGGATCTCGCGTCCCTCTGGATCTTGACATTACTCCAGCGGAGGTCCGGGCTTTATTGGGCTTTGCGGCGGATGACCGGGTCTTCAAGGCCCGTAGCATTCGATCCGATGCCTTGGCTGTCGATGCTGTCGGGGGGTCTGTACGCACTGCCCATTCCAGCGGATCAGGGCACCAGGGACATTCTGCTACGACGCCTGTTCCTGACCATTATGAGGGGTTGTTTTCTGGGGAACAACTCCTCCACCATTCATTTCAGCGTCGTAGGAGTGGTCAGAGACGTGGACCGCATCAGTGACTATGACTGGGGGTCATTCACCTTTGCCTATTTCCTCCACGGTATGCGCCTACGCTCAGAGGGCCAGACAGATGCTTGGCTCGGATTTTATCACTTCCTGCTGGTGAGGTTTTCTTCCTTTTTCTTATTGTATTTCCCGTCATTTCGTATCTCTTTTCTGCTTTGGTTGGTTACTCATGCTCTGCCTTATTCTGTTCAATAGTTCTGGGCCTACGAGCGTCTTCCTTGTCTGAGGCCCGTCACCACCCTTGGCTTGGACACCTATCCTCGGGGTCGGCGATGGCATCACAGCACCCTGGAGGAGGTCCCAGTGTCTGGCTGTTTTGCCCACTGCCGCATTTAGCTGGAGCTGATCACTACTGCAGGGGTCGTCTGGAGGCCTTATCTCTCTGAGCATCTGGATGTGGGGTTCACAGATGGGTATCCTACCGGCCCGGAGTTCGCACTTTCCACCCGTCGCCTCACTTTGTAGAGTGTTGGAGGATGGGTGATGTATCTGGGGGAGCGCGCATTCAGATGCGTTACTGGAGAGATCCGCATCCCGCATTCCCTTCCTTTCACTACCTCCTGGCCGCTGGATTCTCAGCCTTCGGAGATCATGCTTGCAGGGGAGGACGGCCGGATGCTATCCACGGGTCCCAGTATAAGTGATGCTTTCCGTACTTGGTGGGTGCCCCGCACCATCGGTCCTCAGACCCGAGCCACATTCTTCCTCGGGGATATGGTTCCCGGTTCAGTGATGATGACGGACTGGGCAGCCTGCGTTCGGAGCCCTACTCATGCTGAGCAGATCGCCACCTTGACTCGGCAGGTAGACCAGTTGTCTCTATATCTTCGGGTGTTGGGCCGGACTCTAGAGGATGCTTATGCCTACGACCCTGACGGTGCGGGTTATGATGCGGGCCCGAGCTCATCTGATGCCACAGCACAGCCATACATCCCCGACATGAACTTCGGGCCTTCGACTTCGACGACCCCAGGGGATCAGTTTGAGGATCCCGCCTTCATCGATGAGATTGATTTTATTTAGATCAGGATAGGATAGGGCTTTTGTACCTGTACTTGCTTGGACTTATTTTTCATTTTATGCACTATGTACTGAATTCATTTATTTATTTATGCACAGTATTTCTCCTTTATCTCTATGAACTTCATTTGATTTATTATTAACTGTATGATGCATGCTTTTCTTATTTATGGATAGAAAATGACCCCTGTACAGTCTTTTTGATACTATTTTTCCACAGATGTCGTCCTCAGATGCCGTGGTACGTTTGGATTTCATTCCTTCCACAGGGTTGGTTGGCAGTCTCCTCCGCTGGTTGGACAGTTTATTGTCGGCCGACAGGGTCATCGCAGATGGTCTTTTGGGCCATTCTTGGTCCTTATTAACCTTTCAGGTGCCAGTGGGCTTTGTGGATGGTATTCTGAGCTATTGGGCGCCTGCCCGTCAGGTGTTCAGGTTAGGGACGGTAGAGCTGACCCCCACCCTCGAGGAGTATGCTCGTTTCACCGACTTGTCTATGGATAGACCTTGTGCCAGGGTCACAGTTGGTTCCATGCGCCGTCAATTCTTGACTTTCACCGGTTTGCGAAGGGCTGTCTTGTTACCGGTGATCACATCCGACCATATGGTTCCCCTTCAGTTCTTGATTGACCGATTTGGCTCACCTGACAGTTTTCGTCTTTTCCTCGGTGATTTTTCCGTGTCCGAGGAGCGCTGGGATGCCTTGAGAGTGGACGTTCTGATGGCCTGTGTCATCTCAGTTTTGTATTTGCCCGCAGGACCTGATCAGTTGGACATGCGGGTTGTCGCGGCCGTTCGAGCCCTTCAGGAGGATCACACCATCCTTCCCATGATATTGGCGGATACCTATATGTCAGCCTCATACTGTCAATCCTTCCGAGGCAGGGTATTCAGAGGGAGCTCGACCTTATTGTATATGTGGTTCATGAGTCATCTTAGTCCCATCGGCCATTTCCGTCGCCAAGGGTTTTGCTTCAGCCATGACATAACCACGCAGTTTTCGTTTCGTCCCGTGAGCTATACTGATATGGCCTCCTGGACATCATTTTTGTCTGTCATTGAGGATCCCTTTCATCTCTTGGTCTACTCGGGCTATTGCTCCTTTATGAGCTTCTTGACTCATGTGCCTGACCTGGACTTCATCCCCATTGCTGGCTTGAGGGGCGTGATGACTTATCATCCCCTGGCGGTTATGGGGCAGTTTGATCAGACACAGGATTTACACCCTTTCGCGGGTGCCGCCGCCTACCGATTCCTTATATCATCCCGGACAGAGAGGGATCTACTGCAGGTATACGATCTTTGGTCCCGCCGGATCTTTGCCGAATATAGCGAGAGCTGTCACATTCAGACATTTGCTTACGTGCAGTGGTTGCGCGGAGACTTGGATCCGGCTGGTTTGAGTCAGATTGGGGCCTTTGATGACTCCGGAGTGATCCTCCCAGAAGATACCAGAGACCACTCCATCTCAGCTGATTCTGCCCCAAGTCGGGTTACCGAGGATACCCGACTCCGCCTGGCCTTGACTACTGCTGAGGCCGAGAGGGATGTCGCTCTTGTCGAGAGAGATGATGCCATTTGGGCTAGAGACGCTGCCATTACTGACAGAGAGACCATTGTATTTCAGACCAGGGCAGTCGTAGATGCTCATTTTGGGACTGTCAGCCGAGCCACTGCTTTACTGGATCGTATTGATATGATGGGGCAGCAGATTACAGGAGATGCTGATGCTTCAGATCTATCCACCACCTTGTCCATCCTGCTTCAGCTAGTTTCAGATTTGTAGATTATTTTATTTCCTGCATAGACTATGTTAGTTTCATCAGTTATCGAAAGAGAAATCTTGTAATAAAATGACTTATATATATAGACATGCATTTAAATTTAGTCATTTTTCCCCTTTTGTCATATCATTGCCTTTCATTGGATCCCCATTTTATCCAGTTGACCATGATTTTGACATTTTGCCTTCTTTCTCTTCTCAAGTCTTGATGGAGATTTGACAGATATTGCCGTACACCTTTTGATTTCATCGGATTGAATCTCAGATTTTGGATAACTATTTGGTTGGGTCAGGGTTATGTCTTTTGGGATGAAGCTGGTTAGGCAGCTGGGTCCGGGGAGGTTTTGAGGGTGTAGGAAGGTTTTATCTGACTGTCGAAAGTTGGTTTTAGTTAGGGAAAGGATTATTTTTTAAGGGGTCGGACCGCGCCATGATGGCTGCCTACGTACCCCCACAAGTTGGGAGATCAAGTCCTACATAGTTCGCTTTCAAAGGAAAAAGGAACTGATGATTCAAGCGTAGAATCGCTTCACCGAGTCAGAATTGAGGGGTTGTGGAAATACCTCACCATCCATTTCTTGCAATACGATGGCACCTCCGGATAACACTTTCTTAATCACAAACGACCCTTCCCAATTCGGGGCGAACTTCCCCTTGGCTTCGTCTTGACAAGGCATGACTCTTTTCAGCACCAAATCATTTTCTTTGAACTTCCGAGGTCTTATCCTCTTGTCATATGATCGAGAGATCCTTTGTTGATATAACTGACCGTGCCAAACAGCAGCCACCCTTCTTTCATCAATTAGGGCCAATTGGTCGTATTGGTTTTGCATTCAATCCTCCTCACTTATCTGAGCATCGATCACTATTCTGAGGGACGCCATTTCAACCTCAACTGGCAGAACGGCCTCCATTCCATACACCAAAGCGTAAGGGGTCGCCCCTGTAGAAGTACGCGTTGACGTTCGGTATGCCAGCAGGGTGAGGGGTAACAAATCCGGCCATCCCCGATGATTAGCCGACATTTTTGCCATGATCTTCTTGATGTTCTTATTTGCAGCTTCCACTGCCCCATTCATCTTAGGACGGTAAACGACGGAATTGAGGTGCTTGATCTTAAACTGGTCGCATAATCCCTTCATGAGGGCATTGTTCAAATTCTTGGCATTGTCGGAGACCAAGACCTCAGGTTGCCCGTATCGATAAATGACATTATTCCTGATAAAACCGACGATGACCTCCTGAGTGACTTTGGGGAAAGAAGCTGCTTCTACCCATTTGGTGAAATAATCGATCATGACGAAAATGAATCGGTGTCCGTTGCATGCTTTGGGCTCTATTGGTCCGATTACATCCATTCCCCACATTGAAAATGGCCACGGGGAGGTCATACAGTGCAGTTCATTGGGAGGCGTATGGATCACATTACCGTGCGCCTGGCATTGGTAACACCGTTTGACATGATCATCGCAATCGGCTTTCAGCGTTAACCAATAATGCCCTGTCCTCAAAATCTTTTTGGCCAGCATCGGTCCACTCATGTGTGGCCCACACACTCCGCCATGGATTTCATTCATAATCTTTTGGGCCTGCGTCTCATCTACGCATTGCAACAGTCCCAACCCAGCATCCCTTTTGTAGAGTGAATCCCCACTCAGGTAAAATTTTATCGCCATCTTTTGAATTCTCATCCTCTCAGTTCGACTCGCCTGGTCGGGAATGGATCTATCTCTCAGATATTCCCTTATGTCGTGATACCAGGGCTGCCTTGTCAACACCACCTCGTCTGATAACACTGCCACATGTTCCTCATATGCCGGGGCATTCTGTACGGCTATCTCAATCTGTGGACTGTCCCTTTTCTTGATTACGTGGATTAAGGAAGCCAGAGTTGCCAATGCATCAGCAAAGTCATTCTGTCCCCGGGGAATATGGCGGAAAGCGATATCTTTGAACTCTTGCATCAGCTGGGTAACACAACGATGGTATGGAAGTAACCGAAGCTCCTTAGTGTTGTACACCCCTATCGCTTGTCTGATTACCAGTTCTGAATCCCCAAACACCGCTAGTCTCTTCACTCCCATGTCGCGGGCCAAGCGGAGTCCCAAGATACATCCCTCGTATTCAGCGGTGTTATTCGAATTGCTGAAATGCATTTTAGTGGCCACGGGGTATTGTTCTCCAGTGATAGAGACCAGGACCGCTCCGGCTCCTGCCCCCTCGGCATTCATGGCACCATCAAAATACAGCAGAACTGTCCCTCGTCATCACATTTCTCGTGTGATACCCAAAATATATCTTTGCCCGGAAGAGGAGTTTCTAATGGCTCCATCCCTCCCAACGGGGTTTCTACCAACTGATCTGCAATTCCCTGCCCTTTCATGGCCTTCTGAATTACGTACACCATGTCGAACTGTTGTAAGATTAACTGCCATCTTGATAATCGACAATTCAGTATGGGCCTTTCAAAAATATATTTCAGGGGATCCATTCTTGATATCAGGTACGTCGTATGCCCATGGAGGTAGTGCTGTAATCTCCCTGCAGCCCAGGCCAGAGCACAACAGGTCTTCTCGATGGTAGTGTAATTCTGTTCACATTGGCTAAATCTTTTGCTGAGGTAATAGATGGCCTGCTCTTTACCTGTCTCATTCTTCTGTCCCAACATACATCCTATCGCGATGGCATTGACCGATATATACATAAACAGAGGGATCCCATCCTTCGGGGGTACCAGCACTGGTGCCTCTGTCAGCTGCTTCTTAATGGTCTGAAAAGCCTTCTGACATTGCTCATTCCATTCTTGGGAAGCACCCTTTCTTAACAGTTTGAAAATTGGCTCACATGCGGTCGTCAAGTGGGATATAAAACGGCTGATGAAGTTTATCCTTCCGAGGAATCCTCTTATCTCCTTTTCTGTGTGAGGCGCCGGCATATCCACAATGGCCTTAATCTTTGCTGGATCCAACTCAATGCCCAGATCACTAACCAGGAATCCCAAAAGCTTACCCGACTGCACTCCGAAAGCACACTTGGCTGGATTGAGTTTCAAATTATACTTTCTAAGCCGATCGAATAGCTTTTTGAGATGGGTTACATGATCAGATTCTACCCTCGATTTCAGAATAATGTCATCCACGTAGACCTCTATCTCCTTATGCATCATATCGTGGAACAAGGCCATCATGGCTCTCTGATAAGTAGCCCCCGCGTTTGTGAGGCCAAAAGCCAATCGCCTATAGCAGAAAGTGCCCCCAGGGGGTGATGAATGCGGTCTTTTCCCGATCTTCTTCCGCCACCATTATCTGATGATATCCCGCGAAGCAATCCACAAAAGAGTACATTTCGTACTGGGCTGTGTTATCTACCAAGATGTGTATGAAAGGCACCGGGAAGTTATCCTTGAGACTGGCCTTGTTTAGATCTCTGTAGTCTACACATACCCTCACCTTTCCTCCAGGCTTAGCCACTGGGAATACATTGGACAGCCATTCCGGGTAAGTGGACACCATAATGATTCCCGCCCTGAACTGCTTGATGATCTCTTCCTTTAGTTTTAAGCTCCACTCCGGTATCAATTTTCTTAATTTTTGCTTGACAGGCCTGAAACCCTCCTTGATGGGTAATCGGTGTACCACAATGTCGGTGGACAATCCGATCATATCCTCATGAGACCAGGCAAAGACATCCTCATATTGTTTTAGCAACTCAGTCATTTCGGCCTTTTGGCTGGGGGTAAGGTCCGTCCCTATCTTGAGTTCTTTTGGTTTGTCAGGGGTTCCAATATCAATGGTGACGGTTTGGTCTAAGTTGGGTTTGGGTTTATCCTCGACCCATCCTTTGATCTCGTCAGGCGCATCGTCGTAATCTGTCTCGTCTTGTTCAATGCCCATTAAATCGAAATCCAGCTCAATGTCAAAATCATAATCATCATTCAAATTTGAAAGACCATTTGTTAGGTAAGGATTACTCAAATTGGTACACCTGACATGAAACAAAATACTTGTCATATATAAATCATTTTTCACGACGATCGCATTTTCAAATAACATGAAGAAACGACATAATTATGCAGAAATAAAACAACAACAAAAATAAACTTCTTCATTCCCCCATCCTCTGGGGTCAACCACCCTGACGTCGAGTTTTACCCTTGTTTGGATATTACTGGTTTCATGGTCCAGTTGTCGACGGTCAGGTCAGATGAAATGCGCTGGATAAAAGGGGGCCTCACATCGGACACTTCCCCGATGATTACGAATACGTCGCCTGAGTCCTCCTTCCTATCTTCTCCAGGAATAATCAGCCCTGCCCAATCGATGACAGGCACAACTTGTTGGGCTTCCGGTGGTGCGATAATATTCGTCCCCTCCCTACTGCTTGTTGATTGTCCGGGGATATAGCACTTGGTTTCAAACTCTTTTGCGACCTCCTGCAGGAAACTTTCCCTCTGGGCCGACTCATTACGTGCGGGGGTTAACTCTTCATTCCCTGCCCCAATCACAGGCCCGCTGATCCCCTGTTCATTGTCGACTTTGGTCACTAGAATGCCAGCTAGTCGAATCGGAGTCGCACCCTGACGGTGTCTCCGTGCTACACCTTCATGGTATCCCAACCCTGCTTTGCCTATCTGCTGTGGTAGGTGGATGGGCTCGGTGATTCCTTGACTGCTCCTTCCTAACCCCTGTCCAGGCTGGAAGTCCATTTTTATCATTTCCTTTGCCACAAAGGTAAGTTCTGGAGAGACCCTAGGTTTTAAAGCTGGAGCTCCCAGGCATCTAGATTGGGGAGTGCTAATCTCCAGTGCTTGAAAGCTGGCAGGTGCCGCCGACTCATCCACATTGATCACTGGTAGGCCACTCCTGGGAGGAGAAGGGTCATCACATTCGGCCGAGATTGTTACCAGATTCCCATCGATGATTAGCTTGATTTGTTGGTGGAGCGTGGAAGGAACTGCCCCGGCCATGTGTATCCACGACCTCCCCAATAATAGGTTATAACTGGCCGCGATGTCAAGGACTTGGAAAGAGATGTCAAAAGTACAAGGTCCTATCTCCACCGGCAACTCAATTTCTCCCATTGTATCCCTCCGGGAACCATCGAAAGCTCGCACCACCACATGACTGGCCCGTAGGCGCTTGGTATTGATGTTCATCTTTTGTAATGTACTGAGGGGACAGATATTCAGTGCCGACCCTCCATCAATCAGCACCCCATTCATGATATAACCCGAGGAGATTACCGCAATATGTAGCGGTTTCCGGTGTCCCCTTCCCTCCTTGGGTATGTCCTCATCCGTAAATGATATTGCATCGCTTTCCAATAGGTGGCCCACCAGCTGGCCGAAACCCTCCTCACTAATTTCTTTGGGCACGTATGCCTCCTCCAGAACCTTCGTCAGGGTTTTGCAATGCTCACTGGATGACAACACCAAGTCCATGATTGATGTTAGGGCTGACTCCTCATTTAAAATCTGGATCCCCCTTGTTTCCGGGTGATCCATCCTTTTCAAGAATTCTATGGCCCTTTCCTCGGAAATCTCTTCATTTTTTCTCTTTTGGCTCTCAAGGACTCGCCCGGGAAGATATAAGGGGTTCCCCTTTGTCGTCACAGAAGCACAACTGGCCGCTTCCTCTGGCATTCCCCCATAATTCTAGGGTACAGTCTTTAGACTACTGATAGGGATTTGCGGCCTTGCCGCAAGGATGATGGGCCTCGGAGCCGTCAACTTGACAGGACACTCCGTGCTATTCGTACTTACCCCTATCAACCTGATGGGCGTTCCCCGTACACTCCTATGATCATGTATCACGTTGATCATTTCCTCAATTTTCTGCACATAGTTCAACCTTGGCGGCCCCCCAGCTTCATTTGCCTCTGTCGCATTGACCCCCCCACCCATCATGTCTTGGCAGGGGATTTGCCTTAACATTCGGGGAGTCTGGCTGTTCCACCACAATTTCCCCACTGTCAATCAGGTTTTGGATTCGATGCTTCAACGTCCAACAGTCTTGTGTATCATGGCCAGGGGAACTGGAGTGGTATGCACATCGCTTGCTCGGGTCAAACCTTCTACCCTTTGGGTCACTCGGGGGTGCCAAACCAACTATCTTCTTTTGGGCTACTAATACCGCTAATACCCGTTCAAGTGGCTCCTCGAGCGGGGTGAATACTCGATTTTGCGAGGCCTCATATCTCCTTCGCCCCTCTGCCATTTGATCTGTGAAGTTTGGCTGTCGGGATGGCCCTACCCTCTGCACCTGTACCGGAAGATGGCTTTCTGTTTTTCTGGATGACCCCTGTAGGATGAGGGAGACATCCTCTTCCTTCTTCTTTTGGACCCTCTGGGAAGTGCTGCCATAGTTTCCATTCTGTATTTGCTCGGCAGCAGTTTCTAAAGCAGTAAAATCCCGGATTTTGCCAGATTTCAAACCCATATCTACCATCTCTCCATGTTTAATCATTTCAGCAAAGGGTCTTCCAATCCCCGAGATGACTCGTTCATAATACGGTGCCTCTTGAATGTCTACAAAAGTCATCACCATCTCCGATTCGCTCATCGGGGGGTTCACCTGTGCGGCCATGCCCCTCCATCGTTGCGCATATTCCCTGAAGGATTCCCTAGGTTGCTTCTTAACTTTTGTCATCTGGTACCTGTCAGGGGCCATCTGGGCCTGAAAGCTGTATTGGTTTAAGAAGGTGTGGGCCAATTCCTCCCAGTTGTGGATTCGGGCGTTGTCAAGGCGGGCATACCAGATTCTTGCCTCCCCCGTTAAGCTTTTCTAGAACAGCTGCATTCTCAACCCTTCGTCCTCGGCATAAGACCCGAGTTCTCCAATGTATATTTTCAAGTGTGTGTAGGGGTCCCCCTTCCCATTGTATTTTTCAAACTCGGGGATTTTAAATTTCTCCGGGTATCTGGCTCCGGGGAAGACACGTAAATCTGAATAGTTAACCCGGCCGAGGGACCCTATGCCCTTCATAGATTGGATGGTTTCCTCCATTTGTCTCATTTTCTTCCGCAGGTCATCTGTATCTCCCTCTTCCGGGATAGTAATCACTGTTTTGTTTGGTACGGGAATGGCCTTTGGGACGACTGGCTCGCCCTTAGGTGGATCCTCCTTAGGTGGTTCCTGCCTGGGCATCAACTGCTCTCTTAGCATTATGGCCATTTCTAACATCTGCTTCTTAAAGTCATCAAATTCCTCCCTAGATATGGCACCGGAATTGGTAGATGGAATATCAGCCATTTCAGATATGGAGTTTTGGGCCCTTTTAGACTGCGAACGGGTTTGAGGAGCAATCCTGCAAAAACCAAGGTTCGAAGTTTAGTCTTGGGGAGTAAAAAAAGTGGATGCATGCTAAAGCTGTAACTTTTGTGTTTTGGGGTTTTTTAATCTTTCCCTGTAAAACAGAAAGTTAGTAGTCCTCTAATGCAATGACAAATGTTAAACATGGCTTTATTAAGCTCCCCAGCTGTTCCCTGCAAAACATAGAGGTTAGTAATTTCTCTTGACAAAAGGGAGGCGTATATGAATAATATCATGACATTTATGCGTGAAATGTAAAAAGGCATGAAGAGACTTTTCCTGCGTAGGGTTAATCTGAGGCTAACCTATCCTAGGGTTACTCTCACGGGCTTTTCGGCATGAAGGTCCCCAAATCTTCGCAATCTACTCGTCTGAGCCCTTTCGATTGGAGCGGATTTGGGTGGTGCATTTCCTGAGCCATCTCCGGGGAGCAGCCCCTTCGAGTCCAGTAATAAGCAACCGACAGGTTCGCCTCAGGAGGAGGTACTCTCTCAACATACATTCACATTCATCGTCCTCACCGTATGCAAATGATCACTTAAAAGTAAAGCAATTCTATTTAATCATTCATTTATTTAGACAAAATACACATTCACACAACAAAACGTACAAAAGATCGAAATATCGCATGCACACACATATTCATGAATTTTAAAGGATAGGATCGCATCAAGACCTGTACGCGGCTTAAGCCCTCTAATGTCCCCAGCGGAGTCGCCAGCTGTCGACGCCGGGTTTCACTTCGTGTGTCTTTTTTAATCTTTTCCAATTTTAGCCTCTTGATTAAATGATTTTTGGAAAAGGTCGGCATTAATGTCGACGGGGTTTTGGAAGATCGTTTTTTATGATGAGCCAATTAATCAGAGCCGCCAGTTGGTATATTTGAAATGGATGTACCAACTCATCCGAGTTTTCGCTTTTTATAAATCGCTGGCTCATATATGACTCCGAATTAATTGGTCTGCGAATCGAGATTCATAGAGTTCGGGGGCTTGCTTAAGTGAGGGGAAGGTGTTAGGCACCCCTCGACTTCCGTGAAACACGGTTACCGCAATCTTGATACTTTCCTATCCTTTGATTCATGAAATGCATATACGTGCGAGTGTGTGTGTGTGTGTACCTATATGAATGTTGGGGTGAGTTTGTATGAGAGAATCATTTGGATTTTTAGGGAAAGTCGTGCTTTAATTTGGGAACGCTTCGGAATGTCTTTTCGGCCTACATGAGAAAGCTTTATGAAAAAGGTTTGATTTTAATTGTCAAAACTAGGAGATTTTCATTAGGTGACGTTTTGGCAAAAATAGGAGTTTATTAAGCCTTAGCAAAAATAGGAATCGAGATTTATACGTTGCTTTCATAAATGATGGGCAATTTCTAGAATCTCTTTCGCCCTATACATCAAGGTTTAATAAAACGTTTAATTTCTTTTATAAAACCCATTTTCGTGACATTTGAAAATAACTTCTTTTTAGCTTTCTCGTAGAATAGGAATCAACCTTCATTAGCATTTCCAATTTTTAGCCTCGTGATGCTAATATCCTACTTTGATTGATTTTAGAAAAGATCTTTATCGTTTAATCTTTTGAAATCATTTTGGCGGCACGAAATCTAATCAAGCATAAACACGCGTCGGGGCTATTCACGGGCATGTAAGCCATCAAAATATCCTCGAACGCCAACAATCACATATTTCATTACTACGGGGCCTTAAACCCGATTTTCGCCTTGGCGTCGTTTTAAGGCCCGATGGTTACATGTTACAAAAACGAGCCCCTTGAATCTATTACATATATCAAAACGTCCATCATCGGATTTGAACCACGGGGTCGCATTCCTAGGCTCACACGAGATTACGACATGCCCACAAAATGAATACTACATAACTAACCAACCCGGATTTATCTAATACACCATGATATCCGAAAATGACAATCTAAATAAACTACACCCAATAAATTATCATAAACAAACTAGAAATTTCATCAATTGGATATCCTCGGGTTATTAGGAAGAATTTTGTTCCGATGGAACCCTCACCAATAATCCCTAATCCATGATTGTTCAACAAGATACATGAAGGTTATATCTAATTTACCCAATCAATATGACATGAATTGCTAAAACAAATAGAAATTTTCACCTTGCAATTGATCTCAAATGGATGTGAACTTGTGTATTTGAATAGGATAAAGAGTGTATTTGATACAATCAAAATCAAAAGAATTAAATTCTCTCTTTTTTTCTCTCTTTTCTTCCTATTTGATTGCAAAATTTCTCTCTTTTTCCCCTTTATTTCCGTGCTTCTTGTTGCTGAATTCTCCTTCTTCTCCAAAATCTTCCCAATTGCTGAACTCTCCCCCTGTATGCTGCACGAAACTGGGCTGAAATAGGCTGGCTGGCCGCCTGCCTTCCACTCGCCTGGTTTCGAGTTCCGTGTTTTCAAAAGGCGCACTATTTGGCCGCAGATCAATCCGTGGCTGGGCGGTTTGACTTTCTCGTTTTTCGTGCCACGCCTCGATTTTCGTGCCGTAACGTCGGCTTTCGCTGACAGGCTCGTATTCTGCAGTCCGGGAATTTCCGGGAGACGTGCCACCTCATTCGGGAATGCCTGCCTCGGACGGCTTTATTGTCACGTCAGCCTTGGTCGCCAAAATATTGTCACGTCAGCTTTGCCCTCCTGTCATGGTTAGTACAAGGAACGCAAAATTTGGGTGTCCACACTTACTACATTACAAACATACATACATTACATCCAATAACGTAATACATGATTTCTTTAATAAAATGGTGGTAATACCTTAAGTATATTTAATGCCACCAATTTAAAATAATTTACATATTATTTAACTTACACCGAGGGATTAATTTTACCCATCTCTTTTCCTTTAAATAAATTGTCCCTACAACTTATTTACATATAATAAATATATAATAATAATATATTTATTAAGCATAAAAGTCAAATATTGCATAGTTCGTATTCACGTATGCAACACACCATCACATAACATATCATTTCATAAGAATTTTATTTATTTAAATTCTTAATTTAGTATATTTCAAAAAAATTTGAAACCTCACATTCTATCAAATATTAAACCATATAGGTTCTTCTCGAAAATTTTAATTATTCCTCTATTTTCAATCTAGGTTTTATTCTTTAACCTTTAAATATCATATAAGATTTTATTAATAAATCTTATAAATTTTCGGGTCGTCACAATATCCAAAACTCAAATGGTTGTAAGTCATTAAAGGCTGATAGAACTGAATGAAATATATGGTTCATGTACAGAACCCTCAATATACATCATTGATATCTTTCAAATCAAACACATGGTGTTTATATATTCAAATGAACTTGCTGAGCATTTGTAGCTCATTCTTGCGCATATCTTCTTTGCAGCTTTAAATGATAATCCCAGCACTTCTGGTACAGACAAAGGGAAAGGACATATTTATTAGTTTTTAATTACTGTTTTGAATACGTTAAGTCTTTTAAAGGCTTTTGTTGTAATAACTTAGTATCAAGAATGATGTAATCCAACCAAATGATATGTAATATATTATGATCCTTTATCGAATGCGTTATACTATGATCTTTATTTTCTTTAGCATAGTTGTACTAAGTAAATACAGTATCTATACGAACTATATATCTGAATGAGGGTATTTAAATGGTATTGAAGGTCCTATAAGCTCTTAGGCTACACTTAATGAGCGCTGGTAAGGTGTCATCTTTACCGGAATGCGCCCCTCAGTTCTATGGACAATCTTATCATTAATACTGTGAATGTCAGATAGATAGGGAATATAAATATGAAAGAGATATTCAATAGATATGAATCTATACATCCAAGTGAGGGTATCCAAACACAGACAACATTCTGGCCAGAACTAGTACCTGTTATGGGATACTGTGAATCTTGGATAGATATAAGTCATATTTTATTGAATATTTGTAGTTGTATAGTTTCACGTGAGCACCAGATCTGCTATAGGGAGTGTAGAGATTTGGGGGCGTCATAGTATTGGGCAGTACTAACTTCAAAAGCTTGGAAGCTGGTGGGTTCGACACCTTTGTCTAGATCGATCATAGGAATATCTCTGTATAGTTACGAAGGATACTCGGGTTCTGCTGAAACGGTCATTAGATTTCTATTGATGATATATTTCAGTTGTTGGTGAAGAGTGGATGGAATTGCTACAACCATGTGGATCCACGGTCGGCCTAACAACAGATTATACCCTGTAGTGATGTTCAGTACTTGGAATGAGATGTTGAAGGTATGCGGACCTATTTCTATGGAGAGCCCAATTTCTCCAACTGTATCTCTCCTCGATCCATCAAATGCTCTTACCACCACGTGGCTGCTTCGAATCCCTTTGGGGTTGATCTTCATTCTTTCCAAGGTATCATAAGGACAAATATTCATGGCTGATCCTCCGTCAATCAGTACACCGCCCAATACATATCATGTGGAAATTGCCACGATGTGCAATGGTTTGCGATGACCGGTTCCCTCAGTCCATATATCATCGTCAGTGAAAGAGATCACATTACTATCAAGGATGTGGCCAATCAAGTACCTGAATTTCTCTATATCCACAGTCTTAGGGAGATGCGTATCTTCCAGGACTTTGACCAATATTCTTTGGTGATCCTTGGATGCCAACACTAAGTCAAGGATGGAGATTTGAGCTGGAGCTTCTTCAAGCGTTTTCACAACCTTCACCTTATTATATCCCATTTTGGTGAGGAATCTGATCGCCTTTTCTTCGGATACTTTCTTTGCAGGTTTCATCACAGGTTTTGCTACTCCCTCTGGTAGATATAAAGGATTATCTTTGGGCAAGACGACTGTACATCCAGATGCTTCTCCCATTTCCTTCCCATAATTCCAGGGGACTGACTTTAAGCTGATAACAGGATATTGCAGTCTTAATGTTAACACAATAGGTTCAAGTGTCTCATTTGATCCGCTCGCTGCTCCTTGAATTACAAGGGTTCTGGTTTCTGTGCCTTCCAGATAGGTGATTACGGCCACAACTTCGTTTGAACTTTTTATTTCTAATGGGTATGACAAACCCTTCATTTCTATGGTGTTTCACTCAACAGTGAGAACCTCGATATTTCTTGCTATTCTTAACTCCCCAGCTTCAATGAAGTTTTGAATCTTGTGCTGGAGGACCCAACACTCTTCTGTGGCATGACCAGGTGAATTTGAATGATACAGGAAAATCTTTATAAGATCATATCTCTTTGATCGAGGGCTTATAGGTGGCAGCAACTCTGTGACCTTTCCTTTGCTTATCAGTAGGTGCAATGTTTCCTCCTTAGACTGTCCCAAAGGAGTGAACTTTCGATTCATAGCTAATTTGCGATTCATCTTTTCCTTGCTCAATAGCCTGACCTCTCTGGCTATTTTATCTGCCCATCTTTCTTATTCCTGGAGCCTGGCCTGATCCTCCTTAGTGATGGGGATGACTTTGGGAAGAACTGCGATCCATTTGGGTTTTGAGACTTGACTAATCATTTGTTGCATGAGTTGGTGTTGATACACGATCAATTCGGCTAGCTGACTTACCTTCACATTGGCCATTGCTAATTCTTGTCTTACCGTATGGCTGCTTTCTGAATACTCTCCTCCTAGAGCATTTATCTTGGGTTGTGAAGGATATTCTTTAACTTTCCTCAGATATTTGTGGTTTTCATCCTTCTCGGAGCTAATCATATTAACCCTTTTTGTGTTGTGCTGAGGGAGAGGATTAGTGTGAACGTTGGGCTGCTCTGGTGGCGTTACCACAATCTCCCCACTTTCTATCAGGTTTTGAATCTTGTGTTTTAGAGACCAGCATTCTTGAGTATCGTGACCAGGAGATCCCGAATGGTATGCGCATCTCTTACTGGGATCATACCTCTTGCCCTTGGGATCAACTAGTGGAGCAAGTTCGATAATTATTTTTTGAGCCAACAAAAAGTCAATATATTAGTAAGGGAGTTACTGAGAGGAGTGAATTCACGCCTACGTCTGCTTTCAGCGGTTTCCTGTTGGGTCTGATTTTGACGGAATGTTTGTTGCTGAGGATGATTGCCTTACATTCGAATGGGAGGAGCGTTGCCATTCCTTCGAGATTTCCCTTGTAGCACTAGGGAAACATCTTCTTCTTTCTTCTTATGGCTCCTTTTGGGTGCATTACCATAATTATCGAATTGGATGTGCTCTTCTACGGCTTCTAATGCAGTAAGGGCCTTGATTTTTCTGGCTTTCAATCTCATCTCTACCATTTCTCCGTGTTTGATCATTTTTGAAAATGGCTTACCAATGCCAGCCAACACCCTCTCATAATATGGAGCTTCTTGAATGTCAATAAAGGTCATTACCATTTCATTCTCCTATATAGGTGGGTTTACTTGGGCAGCCAATCGTCTCCATCTTTGGGCATAGTCCCAAAATGACTCATTGGGTTGCTTTTTGATCGTGGTCATTTGATATCTATCCGGAGACATTTAAGACTGAAAGCTGTATTGATTTAGAAAGGCATGGGCTAACTCCTCCCAGCTGTGGATTTTGGAGTTGTCAAGTTAAACATACCGGGTTCTTGCTTCCCCGGTCAAAATTTTTTGAAACAACTGCATTCTAAGGCTCTCGTCTTCAACATAAGATTCGAGTTCCCCTATGTTTACCTTCAAGTGAGTGTAAGGGTCACCTAATCCATTATACTTCTCAAAGTATTGCACTTGGAATTTGTCAGGATATCTGGCTCCTGAAAATATGCATAGGTCGGAGTATTGAACACTCCCGTAATTTTGTATCCCTTTTATGGACCATATGGTGTCTTCCATTTGTTTCACTTTCTTTTTGATTCCTGCATCTTCCTTGTCATCTTGAATATGGACTATTTCCTTCGTCTGATCTGTAGAACCCTTGTTACTCTTGCTGCTGAATTAGAATATAGGGACATAAATCTGTGTGTCTGTTGCCTTCTGATCGCCTCCTTGATTGGAAGATTCGGGTTGCTCTTTAGTTGCTTTACATTGCTTTTTCAGTAGGCTAGTGATCTCTGCGATCTGCTTTTTGAAACTTTCGAACTTTTCTCGAGAAATGAAGATAGAATCGGGTGTGGAACCTTCAACCATTTTGATAGGTGGTGTTCGGATCTTACGAGCTTGGAGTCAGGTTCGAAGACTAATCTACACAGCCAACAAGACATAGTTTAGTATTGAGAATCGGTACGTTTGGATGTATGCTAATGCAGTATGTTTTGTGTTGAGGGTTTTTTAATATTTTCCTGCAAAACAATGGTTAGTGGTTTTATGACGGGACAAGAAGATGCGAGACAGTTAAATTGAATATGGATGGTATTTTATATATAAGGAGTAACAGGGCAAGAAGAGACTTCCCATAAAGTTGGGTTTATCTGAGGCTGACCTACCCTAGGGTTACTCTGACAGGCTTTTCGACATGAAGGTCCCCAGATCTTCGCAACTTACTCGATGGAAATGAATCCGATCTTTCGATTGGAACGGATCTAAGTGATGCCTTTTCTGAGCCTCGCAGGGGAACGCCCCCTTGAGTCCAGTAATCAACAACCGACGGGTTCGCCTCCTGAAGGAGGAATCACACAACATACATTCATATACATTCATCGTGCCTCACCGCATGCATATGATGACATTGTTCGAAGCACTAAAAAATTTGAAAATATAAGGCATTTATCACACATTCATTCAAACCATTCACACCACACAGATACAAAAGGAAAACAACAGGATTGTATGTGGCTTAAGCCCTCTACACTCCCTAGTAGAGTCGCCAGCTGTCGACATTGGGATTTTTTTCCTAGTTTTTGCTTTTCTACCCTTTTGAAGATTTCTTCATTTCGCTTAAAAGGTGAGTTTTTAGGAAAAATCCGACATAAATGTCGACGGGGTTTCGAAAGGTTAATTTTAATGATAGGCCAATTAGACAGAGCTGTCAGTTGGTAAAGATTTAAATGGATGTACCAACTCATCCGAATTTTTAGGATTTTGGCAATATGGCCCAATACTTGACTCCGTAAAATTGGTCTTGAAACCGAGATTCATAGAGTTCGAGGGCTTGCTTAAGCGAGGGAAAGGTGTTAGGCACCTCCTGACTTCCATGAAAACACGGTTACTGCATCTTGATGTTTTCCTAAATGTAAAGTGTGTGTGTGTGTGTGTGTGATTTTGAAGGAAATCGCTATCTAGTTTTGGATCAAAATCGTGAAAAGTGCATTATTTTGAAAGCAACTTAAAACCTCCTTGAACCTATGTATGAGGGATTTGACTTACATAAAAGGTTCGTTTTAGTTTATGATTTTGATAGAAATCGTTTTTTGGGTGACGCTTTGGAAAACACAGTTTTTAAACCCTTCGCCAAATAGGAATCGAGATTCTTTGTTACTCTCAATTTTATTCTATGGTCGTCTTACTACCCAACGCGATTTGATTTTAAAAGGTCTTTATCGTTTTATTGAAGAGTTGCTTTTTGGTGATAAATGAGAACTAAGCATCAAAATAGGGTCGGGGCGATCCCTGGGCATGAAAGCCATCTCGATAACCCCGACACCCGCAATTGCAATTTTCACTATCACGAGGTCTTAAATCCGATTTTCTCAGGACAAAACCCTCGATATCGTTTTAAGGCCCAAAATTACATATATAACAAGATAGCATTTTAATATTACATTCGAGTAACAACGTCCATCGTGGAAATTAGGTTAAGATCCGATTTGAGGATCCCGACCCTCATATTCCGAGGCTCACATTGATAGATAATATATCGACACGAAACTAAAATGAAGATCTAGGAAAGGGCTCCCGTAAACCCTATCTCGTAGATAGCAGAACCGAATCCGATATCATAAGGGACTATATGTATTGATGAGATCCATTAACGGGACTTAGATTTGTGGGCATAAACTCGGGGATCTAAGATTCCCTAGATCTATTCAATGGCATAATCGGGATTTAAATCGAGAAATATATTCCAAACTGGCTATCAGGTGATTCAATTGCTAGAATCCCTTGACGGCGGTAGGTGAGACCCCTTCATCACTAGATATAGATCTAGGATTGTACGGGATAAACAAAATCGACTTAAAACATTGAAAACGGCTAGATCCACACTAGATCTAAGTAGAATCTAGCATAAAGGTTAAAGCTTTGAACTTTGAAACCGACAACAAGCTAGATCCAAGCTAGATCTAGGGTGGATCTAGTGAAAAGATTCAAACTTTAACAATCTCAAAACAAAACAACCGGTAAAATAATTTAAATCCAAGGAAAATCGAAATGACACAATAATCGAAGGATAAACAAACTCTAAACACAACAATGACCAAAACACAAGAGATCTAATGGATCTACATTGAATTTATAAGAAAGATTGAATCTTTCACCTTGGGATGAAGGAATAATGCCTCCTTAAGCTTGAATATATATATAGATCCAGCTAATCTACTACAAAGTTTGAGCAAATCTAATAGATCTAGATCAATTTTCGAGCTTCTCTTTCTAGAAATCCTTCACTTTCTCTCTCTAAAATTGCTCTCCTTTTGCAAAATCTGCTGAAATCGTCCATATATAGGCTTCCCTAGGCAACCGCAGGTCTACCTACGGCTGGCCCAGGTGGGGCCCACTTGTCTCGGTTTTTGTCTCGTGTAGTCGGTTTTTCGCCTTGTTCGCTGAAATGTCCGTAACTTTCAATCCGGGAAGAGTTGGGAGACATGCCATACCATTCCAGAAAGCTCTTTCCGAGAGCTACATAATGACATAAAGTTTGGCCAATTCCGGATCCAGAAAGATAAAGCAAAATATAGAAATAGATCTTCCCATCGATGCCAGTTAGTCAACCGTCATGCCTTGAGTAGTTTGTCCCTCTGCGGTCGTTGTGATGACTTCTTGTACTTTGATCTGAGCCCCAAAATCCTCTGTTCGGATGTCTCGTCCTCTGGCTGAAATGACTATTTTGTCTTCCTACCGGGGTTAGAAAATATATACAAAGTTTCGGGTGTCTACAATTCCTCCAAGTTAGACTCCTTTTCCTGTTGAGGAGGAGTTTGATCCTGAAATTCTGAAGTGTATGATTGGCTTGGAGCAAAGGTTTGGATTTGATTGTTATTGCTCCATGAAAAATTCGAAAGATACCCCCAATCATGATGATAATGGTTGGGATATGCATAATTGTTGGGGTAATCGCCGCAGTTGCCACCATACTATACCGACTCGAAACTGATGGCGCATTGATGACTAGAATGGTTTTCAGCACAATAATCACAAATCACCGCTACACTGTGAATAAGTTATGCTATTAATGCGTCAATCTTCCTCAAAAGTGTGTCCATCTGTGCTAAAAATTTATTGAGTCCATAAATCCCTGCCGCTCTTAGCTGATTCATTCTCGTATAAGGCCACTGATAGTCATACTTGGCCATGGTATATATGCGAAAAACAAATTAAAACAAAAAAATTAAAATAGAAAAATACGCGTTTAAATTAAGATCAATTTGATTGAAATTAATATTGGCAAAAATTATTAAATTAATTCCCCAGCAACGGTACCAAAAACTTATTTGCCTAATTTTATACTTAGCAAATACAAGTAAGTATACGCGATCGACTAGTAATATAATGACAATAAGAGTATCGTTCCCACAGAGAATTATTTAATAATAATTACCAAGTACTAGCTCTTAACCAAATTAATTTTATTTAAACAATTGATTTAAACTATAAAATAAAATCTAATTAACAACTACAATAAACTATTGACAAGGATTAAAATCAGATTAAAAAACTTAAGATTACAATTTTCTCCAACGTTTCATTTAAACCTTGTCACTTACTGTTAAATTATGTCAACTATATTGTATTGTTAATCAAGAACTCGTTAGTATCCATAAGCTCCTTTGGATGATCTTATAAACAAATCTTTCTAAATCCAATCAAAATTAGAATTAGAAAGAACATCCTAGCTAATCAACTCACTATATTTCTATGTGAACTGGAATTAACAAGGATTTCACGCTTAGGTTCTCCTTCAGATTACATAAGGCATATAAGTATATTTATATCCTATACACAAATTATGAATACTATCGCTATGCAGAAAACACAATCATATGCTATTATACCCAGGTCTAAACTTATACTCCATCTACCAATTTTATATAGATTACCACGGTAATTGTTGATCAGGCAATTAAGCAAAAGATATAATAGACAATCCAAATATAATCAACAATAATTAACAAGAAAGCAATTTAATTAAAACTACACATCGGGTTCAATTGCAATCTTAAATAAAATTTAGCCCATAACTAAAAAAGAACTCAAATCCATAAAATAATTCATCATATCCAAGGTTACAAAAATAAAAGGAGAGAGAAGTGAATAAAAATCTGTGTATGAAGCTTGATCTCCAATCTCTGCCTTCAATCATTGCTCATTCGTGTTGAATCCTCTTTCAGATCTAACTTTATTCTTTGCTTCTAATTCTATTCTACTCTAATCTACTACTAATTACTCTTAATTATCCTTCAATTTTATGCCTCACATTATGTATTTATAGGTTACAAGTCCAATCCCTAAGCATAAGAGGAAAAACAATCCAATTTGGAGTCAAAAACATGCAAAAATGCGTTAAAACTTAGTCTAGTCGTGACCTGGCGTTGCAGCGCCATTTTCCTTCATGTTTCTAGCACTGTCACGGCAAAACTCCCTGAATGGATGGCGCTGCCGTGCCAAGCAATTTTCTAGTCCGACGTCCTTTGGTAAAATGACCATAACTCTCTCATCTGAACTCCGATTAGGACGATTCAAGATGTTCCGGAAAGCTAAGAAGTAGATCTACAACTTTCATTCAATAAGAATTTGAGAGATTCGGGCTAGATAAAGGTCAAAATTGAGCTTAAAGTGGCTGCTATGAAAATTCAAATATGAAAACTCCAAGCTTTGATCTCTGTTGATAAAATGCCATAACTTTTGATCTGGGAAGAGTTACGGAGTGTGCCACCTATCAAATCGAAGCTCTCGACGAGATCTACAATAAAATCTAAGTTTAAAGGCAAGAACATGTATCAACTTTGTTGTTAAAATCCCTTCAATCTTCCCTTCTTGCGCTTGCTTGTATATTTTACTCCAAAAGATGTCCGAAGTGCGTTTCCTTGCTTATTCCTAAAAAATAACATAAAAACTCTATAAATACCTAATAATAACTTAAAATACTCAAAAACTCACAAATTATCAAGCCAAACGTACTCAATTTATAGGTATAAAACTCACTCGTCAGATGATACCTAGTGGTATAAGGTATGTTGTGTCCAACGATGAACAAAAGTAAACTTGAGATGAAGGAGTTATGACCAAAACAAAAACGGAAGTTTAAAATTAAAATTGCAATAACTTGAGTTTTGCAACTCGGATTGGGATGAAATTTTGGGTGGAAGTAAATTTAGATGCAAAGAGGATTATGACCAAATTTCATAATTTTTAGACATAATTTCGAATTTTAATAAATATTAGAATTTCGGACAGAAATTGGCCTAAAATAAATATTAAACATATTTGGAAAAATCAACGTAACTCTATAATATATTTACTTAAGTGAGGCAGGAGGAAGAAAAATAATAAAATAGTTAAAGAGGTTTAATGGAGAAAATGGAGTTAAGAAAAATAAAAAAAAAATTAATTAAAGTAAAACCGATAAGATCACACGTTTTCATATTCAATTCCTTAAATAGCTAAGATCACACGTTTTCATATTTAGATCTAATCCTAGAATCTATTTTCTAACTCATCTAGAAATTATCAGATAATTGTTGATCAGATAATTATAAGTTAAGCACGAAATATGATAAACAATCCATTCAGAAACAATTAACTGAAAGAGAATAAATTAAGCTAAATTACCCATTAGGTTCCATTGCAGTCTTAGTAAAAGAATTAGTTCATATCAATAAAGTAAATCATCATCAATAATTCAATAAGCATCCTCGGTTACAAGAATAAAAGATAAAAAATAGAGAAGAAAACTCTGTCACAATGATCTTCACACCCCGCCTTGAACTCTTGCAAGCTTTTGCGTGTTTTTCCTCCCGAATTTTGATAAAAAAACCCAACTTCTATAAAAAATGTTGTGTATGGTATTTGATATCTAATTGATCCCTTGTATCATCAGCCTCCTTTTCTATTTATAAGTCCTCTAGCATCTTTAGAAGATAACCCTAATTAGTCTCCAACTTAACAAGTGTCCTAAATGACTTAGAAGTGCAAATCAGCTGAGAAACAAATCCACATGCCCAAATCAACAACACCAGCATCGCTGCACTCTAAACCTAGCATCACGGCGCTCACTTTGTCCCTCTAGCGCTGCAACGCTCTAACCCAGCGCCGCAGTGCTGGGCCTTTGTTTGCCCAGACGTGCCCATTCTGCTCACATGCTGATTCGCCGTGCCTAAATCATGCCTTGTCTTGCCAAATTGCTTCGCCGAGCCAAAGCTGACGACGCTTGCACATGCTTTCCTCCAATTTCTACATTTGGGCACATATTTTGACTGATTTTCAATCTGTTACTGCTTTATACTCCATTTCTCCTTAAAATGAAATTCCTACATAAAAACACTAAAATGCATCAAAACGGACTAAAAATACTCAAGAACTCCCAAAATTATCAAGTTAAAAGTACTCAAATTATAGGTATAAAACCTACTCATCAAATACTCCCCAAACTTAAATCTTTGTTTGCCCTTAAGTAAAACCCTAAAACTAATTTATATACACTCAACCTTAAGCAACAACATAATACGAATGTGCAATACGACCTCAAAGAATTCACATCAACATCAACTCTCTTTAAAATTTGAAAAATCATGCAAAGTTTTGAAAGTTCAACATACTCATTAATTCCATAATAAACCATGAACCTCAAAGTGAATACATACATCCATATTGTTTCAAGTTAACCATCAATTAGATAAGACTATATAATCGAATGCTTAATCAAAGGTACCAAATGTTAACCCTGAACTTCATCTACCACTCCAATCTCAGCAAGAATAAACCTTACATGCATCTAGGGGATCAAAAAGGGATTTTTTTTTCTTCTTCTTTTTTTCACTCTACCTTCCTAAGTATACTTTTAAAACAAGATTTTACAGTGAGTGCATTTTATGCTCTGTCTCACTCTCTATTGAACGAGTGCGTTTTACGCTCCATCTCGTACCTGTGTTTACGGGTGAGTGCGTTTTACGGTCCTTCTCAACCCCCACTAAATTCAATTATTTCCAAATCAAGAAGTTTTACAAAAGTTTTCAAAGTTTTCCCAATTTCTCCCCCAAACTTAAACGAATATCTAGCCCTGCTAAAACTGATGCTCAGATAATTGCGTAACGTTTTAACATAATCCTTTATAAACAGACAACTGTATAACTTCTCTAAGGAACAATTAACTAAACAATTGGATGTACGTGACTTTAAGTGCACAGGATCATAACTACTATTGAACCAACTACTACGTTGAAATTTAAACTTAAGCATGATTCAAGAAATTTACCAGAGAGTTACCCAAACTTCATCTTTTTCTTATCATAGGCCTCCCATAAATTAAATTAACGTTGATCAAGATTTAACAAATTTTTTTTAAAATGCTAACTCGAATTCTAAAATGCATAAACAAAATAAATAAAAGTATCTCAAAAGTATCAAATACAGACCAGTACCCCTAAACTTAAAATTTACATTGTCCTCAATGTCAAAATAAATAGGAAAAATTAAAACAAAAGGACTTCCCTGGGTAATCAAACATCAACATCCTCAGCATCACCCTCGTCATAATCGTACTGAGGGATCATGGGTGGAGGTGGAAATTGGACCGGAGATGGACCAATATTAAGACTACAGTTTCCCATAATTCGCGCCAGCAAATCATTGAACTTTATAGAATACTCAATAGAAGATGCCATTTGCCTCGACTGGCACCGAGAATCCCGACGTAGCATATCCTGTCCTCGTTGAAGTGCAGCAGTATCCCGACGAAGCTCCCTCATCTTATCTCATGTATCATATAGTCTATAGGAGATTGCCTGAAAGCTGGCTGTTGAGGTGGAACCGAAGGTTCCGCCTCATGAGTAGGATCAATCTGTGTATACCCGGTACCACCATGATGCGTAACGTCACCTTCCCATTCCTGGAACCGGTCGATGATTTGTTGATCTATTAAGCCCTTAGGTTACTGCAGGATCTCATCTATGCCCCCATCGGACCCGCGCCTTCATACATAAGCCACAAATTAATGAAGGGTGAGGTAATCCACCTGTAGAACTCCCCTTGATAGCAAAGGTAATCGAGTCCTGAATGACTTTCGCCATGTTGATTGACTTACCCCTGATAGTCCCATACAAAATCAAGGCGAGATCCTTGATGACATCGCCCACATGTGTAGTTGGTAAAAGCTTGGCACATAAGAAATAGTACTAAGCCTTAACATTGCGGCTCAGCTCCTTATGAGAAAAATGGACGGCCACGCCTTGCTTTAGCTTCCACTCGGCACCCGGCCTACCGAGAGTAGTGATGACTTTATCCCAGTCTAAGCTTCCTAACTTATATTCCATAAGCTCGTCATCATTCTCCATATAAGGTGTGTGGTAGTAGGCATTGATACTTTTCTCGTCATATACAACTGATTTACCACGCACTTGCACCACTCGCCCTTTGGTCTCTTTTGCGTTGGCATAAAATTCCTTCATAATTGAGATAGCGGCTAGCTGTGGCTAGGCCGTGAATTCCATCCACGCCCTATGGGAAATCATCACTGAAATCTCTTGGGAATCCACCTGTGTCTCATCAGGCCTAAGTCCTCGCTCGAGAATTAGTGTCTTAGCCGCCAAAACGTTATGATAATGATCAGACGCGGCCTTATTAATGAACCTCGATGCATCGAATTGGTTGGAGGCCTATGAACTGGATCCAACTCCCCATTGACGCTTGGGTGCCATGTCTGTTGAGTATGTATGCTCGAACAAGTGAAGAACTCTGCTTAGATCACCAAAACCACCAAAATTCTCTCTCGGACCATTGACCGAACACCTTGTGGGCAATGTTAATTTCTCCTTCAAAGAACAATCACTCTTTAGTAAATCTCCACAAAATCACAAACACAACAATCCTCCAAGATAGTCTTCAATGCAATGTTGAGTTGTTATGTGTTGAAGCTTGATTAGGGTAGGTGGATTTATAGCACTTAGAGAGACAAATTGAAGTTGAATTGGAATAGGAATGGAAGTGCTCAAAAGGATTACCCAAGCTACTATTTTATACTTGATGGATTCGCACGTAGCACCGTGACGCTAGGTTTAGAGCGTTGTGATGCTAAGTCTTTGTTGGGCAGCGCTGCAGCGCTAAGTCTCTGTTGGGCAGCGCTGCAGTGCTAAATCTCTGTTGGGTAGCGCTACATGCTGGCGCCGCGACGCTAACTCTCTGTCTGGCACTTGTGCGTGCGCTGCACGCTCGTGGCTACACGCTGTGCACATTTTCGCTCATGGCTGGTCCCGCGGTGCTCGATTACTTATTTTTGCTACGTGATACCTGAGATACATAATGCTAATTAAAACATAACTATGAACATCAACTTACATGAAATTATTTATTTAATAACCCAAACTTAACAAATCATTAAAACTAGCATAAATTGAAATTCAACTTCGAATCTAATATTTATTTAAATTGTCTAAACAACTTACAAGAAATAAAACGACTAATAACTAATTAACATACGCTCTAGTCTTTAAAATCTAAAAAAACTTTTGGGTTTCCTCCCTATAGCGCTTGTGTTTAGAGTCGTCAGCCTGACTTCGTCCAATCTTTTATTCGGGCTTCGCTACAGTGTTGGGGATGTGAATAGCTTCACAACCCCCGTAATACTTCAAACATTGCTCGTTTCCTTCACTTATTTCTTTCATTCCTTCCAATTAACGACAACAAAAATGGTAGAACCACAGTTACTCAAAGATTTATCTTAACCTATATCATTGACCTCCTTGACCAGATTACATTCTTCCACGTCATCCGAAAACTTAATTGTGTTGAACACATTGAACTTCACCTCTTGATTATTAACTCTCATGGTGAGCTCTCCATTTTGCACGTCAATCATGTTCTTCCCATAGCTAAAAATGGTCATCCCAAAATAAGTGGAATTTCTCGATCCTTCTCACAGTCAAGTACAATAAAATCAGCCAAAACAATGAACTTATCCACCTTAACTAAAACATCCTCTATTATTCCCCTTAGATAAGTGATTGACCTGTTAGCCAACTGTAAAGTGACATTTGTCGGCCTTGCCCCTTTCAATCCCAACTCTCGTAAATAGACAATGGCATAAGATTAATGCTTGCACCTAAATCACACAATGCTTTGCCTACAAACTGTTCCCCTATAGTGCATGGAATCGTGAAACTTCCAGGGTCCTTCAACTTTGTTGTCAACTTTTTTTAAAGATTTGCACTGCGTTCCTCTGTCAAAGGAATTGTCTCGAAATCGTTTAGCCTTCGTTTCTTTGATAAAATTTCCTTCATGAACTTAACGTAACTCGACATTTTCTCTAATGCTTCGGCAAAAGGGATGTTAATGTGCAACTTTTTAAAAACTTCCAAGAACTTCACGAATTGCTTTTCTAGCTTTTGACTTTTAAGACGTTTTGGGAAAGGTACAGGGCGTACAAACTGACTTTGCTCGCCTCCAATAAAGTTCTCAGCCGGGCCTTGTTCCTTTTTATTCTCTCCGTTCTTGTTCTCTTCGTCAACCCCATTTTTTCCATCACTGTGCAGTTTAGATGTTGGAACATTAGCGTTCACCTATAGCTTCTTACCACTCCAAAGCGTGATAGCCTTACACTGCTCTTGACCATCTCTCCTAGAGTTGACCTCGGTATTTTTTGGAAGGGCCTTGGACGGTTGTTAATCATATTTGCTAATTGTCCCACCTGGTTCTCCAAATTCCGTATTGAACCTTACAAGCTATTCATCCTCGTGTCATTGTGAGCAATATATTTAGTTATCAATTCCTCCAAGTTCGACTGTCTCTCCTGTTGGTGTTAAGTTTGTTCTGATTTTGAAAACCTGGTGGATGAAACTGTCGTGGGGCTGAAGATTAGCCTTGGTTGTTGCTCTATAAAAAGTTAGGATGGTTTCTCCAACCAAGGTTGTATGTGTTCGAATTCATGCCTTGCCTATTATTGTTACTAATGTAGTTTACCAATTCAGAACTAATAGCACACTAGCTACTCGGATGGTTGCTTGCGTAAATTTCACATACCATAGCCACCTGATGCGTAGGCTGCGTCCCCATAGCATCTATCTTCTTTGATAGTGTTGTAACTTGTGCAGTTAAAGTAGTTACTGCATCAATCTCAAGTTTGCCTGCTGTTTTCGGTTGATTTATATTCTAGCTATGGGCCACTAGTAGTTATTTATAGCCATTATCTCTAAAAGCTCAAAAGCCTCATCAAAGTTCTTTCCCATTAATGCCCCTCCCGCAGCTGCGTTTATACTTGTACGAGTTGTGTTGAATAACTCATTGTAAAAAATCTGCATTTGCAACCACTTCGAAATGCCGTGATGAGGACACCTCCGCAATAAATCTTTAAACCTCTCCCAAGCCTCGTAGAGAGACTCAAAATCTTGTTGTGTAAAGGACGTAATCTCATTCCTCATCTTCGCTGTTTTCGCTAGAGGGAAAAACTTTGCTAGAAACTTTTGTGTCAAGTCATCCCAAGTAGTGATTGATCCTGCTGACAATGAGTGCAACTAGCTCTTCGCTTTATCACGAAGCGTGAAAGGAAAGAGTCTCAACCTTACCACATCATCTATCACTCTATTGTACTTGAATGTATCACAAATGTCCAAAAACCTAATCAGGTCATCATTCGGATCGTCGTTTGGCAAACCCCCAAACTAAACTGAGTTTTGAATCATTTGAATTGTTCCAGGCTTAATTTTGAAGGTATTTTCCTAGATGGTTGGCCTCTGTATGCTTGAATGAATCTTTGTAACCTATGGCATTGCATAGTCCTTGAGGGATTTCTATTCTTCTTCGGCAGCCATTGCTGTTGATCCTTGATTTTCTTCTTGAACCCGCTTTCTCCTAGGCTTTCGAAACCTTTTCTCGATTTCGTCTAGAAACGGTAATGGTTCCTTCCCTTTAGATCGTGTGAAACCCCCAAATCCAGGTACTTAATTCCCACTGATTTGGTGTTCACTATTTCAATCATTCACAACTGTCTACCCATAATAAGATTAATTAAATAAACTTAAAGAAATATCTTCCCTCAAATGGGGTTACATCACCAATCTCTAAATGAAACAAGTCCCAGGTTATCTAACCTCTATTACATCAATGCAGAATAAATAACATAAAATTAAATAAGTCTTGCTACAAATAAACATCAAATATTTAACAGATCTCTTGCTACTTTGGCATCTTGCCCTTGTCTTTACTTGTGGACGGCTCGTCCGATTTCTCTGTCTTAGCTACAAAGTTTAATGCAAGAGTGAGCAAATAATTGCCCACAAGTGTGATAACAATAGCAATTGAGTAATCAATGAAGTAGATTTTCAACTGAGGTATAATAGTTTTTCTGAGTTCAATCAATAACTAGTCAAGATCTGAAAGCTCAATAAAAAGCTTAGCTCAAGAACTGAATATAGATTCAGGATTAAAAGTGTATCTGAGGGTCACAAGACCTCGAACTATGTCCTAGGTTATCAAGTATTTCTACCGTAACCTTTAACAGTCTTATAGACTATGGACCATCCATCTCGTACTCAGGGGGATCAGCCCTTTGTACAATGTATTGTGCACAAACATTTTAACGCTGTCGCGTAATTAATCCCCTATATTAGGGTTGTTCATCTCAGTCTAGTATCAGAATCCGTACCAATAGGAACTTGGTTCGGAACGATTATTAAAATATTCTAAATCTTTAGAACGCTCATCAACTAAGGACTAGCTGAATCAATAAGGGTTTGCTAGTCACTAAAGCATTTGATTCATCAATGAAGTTGTACAATAGAATTTATAATCAAAGTCTGAATAATGATCAATGCTCGTATAACAAATCACTTGAATAATACATAGATACTTGACATGATAACAACCTTGCTTGAATAACAATAAGCTAAGGTTAATAAGTTGGCTCAATGAAATTAAATTTGCTTTAAACGAAATAATAAGATTAAGGGTGAAAAACTTGCCTCGCACGTAGCTTACAAATTTAAATAATTCACGTTCCTTAATCATCCTATACATTCCGATTATAAAATGGTAACAATAATTAGTTACAGAACAATATACACTTTAGGGTTTGTTCTTATCCCATTTCATTTAATATATCAAATGTCATTTGATATTCATTAAATATTCAATTACTACTCATTGTAGTATCTTATTTATTACTATATAAAACAATCTAAGCTTTAAACATGTACACGGCATCATAATAAAATAAAATAAAAAATAAAAATATTTCAGTTCTGTTCCCTCGCCGGGGCGGGAAATTACTGAACAAAACTCTCGCCGGGGCGGGAATTTTCTTAACAAAAATCTCGCCGGGGCGAGACTTCGCCAGGGCGAGGATTTCCCTTACAATTTTCTCGCCGGGGCAAGAGACTCGGCAGTCACCTCCTACAGTTCGCGAACCAGTGAAAACTTAGGCCAAATTTTGCCAAATTTTCCGAATTCTACCCCCCAACACATAGTTTAAACATACCCAGATATCAAATATGATATAAAACAATTACCCATCATGTTTCTAAACATTCTAACCAATATAATACACATAATCAACCAAATTGAAGCAAAAATTCTCTGTTTAAACCAAATATTCATGGTTTAGCTATATTAATAAAATCAAACACTGTAAACTCATCTTTCAATCATTTTAATCCATTCTAATTACATTCTGTTCGTTTTTTCATCATATTAACACAATCTAAAGTCAATTTACCGATTAATAATCTAATTGAACATCAATTTTCATATATATATGCCATACATGAAATAAGACTCTGTAAAAACAAAAACTTCATTCTAAAACATGCTTTCATGAATTAACTCTTTCAAACTACTTTATAATCATCACATAATCTCTAATACATGCTTACTAATAATTATAACCAAGTAATTCATGTATTTAGCATATAAATTCATATAGAGTGAAATAGAAATCATATATACAGAGAAGTAAAATAATAAGAATATAGTGAAGAGCAGAACTAACAAGAATTATACCTTCAAGCTATGTATGATTCCTTAGCTTAGCAATTCTTTTCCTTCTCTCTCTCAATTCTCAAACTCTCAAACTCTCAATTTTCTCTTCTAATTCTATCTTCTTCTCTGTATACTCTTCCTTCTCTTTTTTTAAACTCTGTGTTTTCTTATTTTTTTAACAACTGACAAGCTTTTAACAAAAATAAAAACTGATAATAACGTATATTCTCTAATTAAACCATCAGTTATAAAAATTCAAAAGCCATAAGGCTTGTTTGGCAAAAACAAAATTGAAATAACTCATTATCTCCAACCAAAGGTCATAAGGCCTTGTTTGGTTTAATGGAAATAAAAACTCTTTCTATTAATTTTAATAACTCATTATAACATATAGTTTTAATTGTCACACTTTTAATTTAATTGAACTTATTATTAAATAAATTCAATTAAACCTTACTAACTTAAATAATAATTTTATTTATCCAAACAATATCACCAAATAAATTATCTTATTCAAATAAATCATTTATTCAAATAAAACATTTAATCATCTAATTTAATTATTAAATTAAATTAGAATAAACACATCAAATCACAATCAAATAACATTTAACAAAAATTCTTTCACCATAACTTATAAATTATTTATTTTATTCAATAAATAAATTAATAAAAATATTTATATAACTCAATAAATATTTTTATTTAATCACAAAAATTGCATTCGTTACATCCTTCCCTCCTTAAAAGAATTCTGTCCCCAGAATCACAATGCAATTAATTCATCCGTTACATTCTCCCCTTCTTACAAAGATTCTGTCCCCAGAATCGCGATACAAAGATTGAACAAATAATTGAGGATAACTCTGCATCATTTTCTCTTCGAGTTCCCACGTAGCTTCTTCAGCACTGTGGTTCCTCCAGATTACCTTAACAGAAGGTATCACTTTATTCCTGAGATACTGTTCTTTCCTATCTACTATATGTACAAGTATCTCTTCATAGGATAAATCTTTTTCAAACTGTATTGGTTCATATTCTATTACATGTTTATAATCAGACTTATACGGTCGTAGCATCGATATGTGAAAAACATTATGAATGTGGTCTAATTCGGGAGGTAAAGCTACCTCATAAACCACCTCGCCTACTCGTTTCAGCAGCTTGAAGGGTCCAATAAATCGCGGACTGAGTTTACCCTTTTTACCAAATCTGATTTTTCCCTTCTAGGGAGATACTTTGAGGAACACAAAGCTCCTGACTTCAAATTCGCGATTTTGACGATGCTGATCTGCATATTTCTTTTGCCTGTCTTGAGCAGCTAACAATCTGGTTCTTATTACCTTGACAATTTCAGCAGTTTGTTGTACCAGCTCGGGTCCCAATAGGAGACGTTCACCAACCTCGTCCCAACATAACGGAGTTATGCACTTCCTTCCACACAACGCTTCATATGGCGGCATTCCAATACTCGCATGATGACTATTGTTATAGGCAAACTCGACCAGAGGTAAATGATCATCCCAGTTGCCTTTAAAATCTATAACGCACACTCGAAGCATATCCTCTAACGTTTAAATTGTTCTTTCGCTCTGGCCATCGGTTTGAGGATGGTAGGTTGTACTCATTCTTAACTGCGTCCCCAAACATGCTTGCAGACTCCTCCAAAATTTTGATGTGAAACGTGGATCTCTGTCCGACACAATTGATACTGGGACACCGTGCCTCGAAATAATTTCCTTGATGTATAATTTGGCCAGTTGATCTAGGGTGAATCTAATTTTGATAGGCAAGAAATGCGCTGATTTCATTAATTTGTCAACTATGACCCATATTGCGTCATAACCCTTCTGAGTAGTTGGAAGCCCTACCACGAAGTCCATCGTGATATGCTCCCACTTCCATTCTGGTATCTCCAAGGGCTGTAACAAACCACTTGGTCGTTGATGCTCCACTTTGACCTTCTGACAAGTGAGACACTTCGCAACACACTCAACAACCCCTCGTTTCATGTTTGGCCACCAAAAGTGTTAGCGAAGATCCTGGTACATCTTTGTACTTCCCGGGTGAATCGAAAATCTTGAACTGTGAGCTTCGTTCAAAATCTCCTCTCTAATTGCCAATACTGACGGTACCTAGATTCTGCCTTCAAATCTCAGCAACCCTTCGGTATCGATTTTATATTTAAGCTCTTCTCCCTCAAGCACTCTTTTCCGTATCTTAATACACTCCTCATCCTGGAGTTGCGCTTCCTTCACTTTTTCCACCAAAGTTGGTTGAGTTTCCATCTTGAACAATTTTTCATTAGGCTCTGCCAGACCCTTCACCTCTAACTCCAATTTAGCCATTTCTACTACGAGCTTCTCCTGAGCAGTTAACAAAAATAGTTTCTCTCGACCTTTTCTACTCAAAGCGTCCGCAACCACATTAGCCTTTCCCGGATGGTATAGAATTTCACAATCATAGTCTTTGATCAATTATATCCATCTCCTCTGCCGCATATTCAAATCCTTCTATGTGAAAATATACTTCAGACTTTTATGGTCTGTATATATTTCACACTTCTCCCCATAGAGATAGTGCCTCCATATTTTCAGAGCAACCACCACAGCTGCTAACTCCAAATCATGAGTCGGATACCCTTTTTCATAATCTTTTAGTTGGCGTGATGCATATGCAATAACCTTACCATTCTGCATAAGCACATAACCAAGTCCTTTATGCGATGCGTCGCTATATACCACAAACTTTCCTGTATCATCTGGCAAAGATAACACAGGTGCCGAACTTAGTCTCTTCTTTAGTTCTTGGAAACTCTCTTCGCACTTCTCCGTCCAAACGAGCTTCACTGATTTTCTTGTTAAATTCGTCAATGGAGTGGCGATCCTGGAGAAATCTTGAATAAAACGCCTGTAGTAACCTGCCAAACCTAAGAAACTTCTCACCTCTGACGGTGTTTTCGGCTGATCCCAGTTCATCACGGCTTCCACTTTCGCTGGATCCACTGAAATTCCGTCTTTATCAATAACATGTCCAAGGAATTGAACACGCTCTAACCAAAATTCGCACTTCAAAAATTTTGTATACAATTTCTCCTTTCTTAACGCCTCCAATGTCACCCTCAAATGCTCCACGTGTTCTTCCTGAGTTTTGGAGTAAACCAAAATGTCGTCTATGAATACCACCACAAATTTATCCAGAAATGGTTTGAATACCATATTCATTAAATCCATAAACACTGCAAGTGCGTTTGTTAAACCAAATGACATAACCAAAAACTTATAGTGACCATATCTAGTTCAAAATGCCGACTTTGGTATGTCTTCCTTCCTCACCTTTAGTTGATGGTACCCACTACGCAGATCTATCTTTGAAAAATATCTCGCTCCTTTCAGCTGGTCAAACAGGTCATCGATCCTTGGCAACGGATACTTGTTTTTAATCATGACCTTATTCAACTCTCTATAATCAATGCAAAGATGCATTGATCCGTCCTTCTTCTTGACGAATAACACCGGTGCTCCCCACGGCGAGACGCTCAGTTGGATATACTTTTTATCCAGCAACTCTTGCAATTGCACCATCAACTCCTTCATTTCTACCGAAGCCATTCGGTACGGGGCTTTTGATATAGGGGTTGTACCCGGTGCTAAATCAATTACAAACTCTATTTCCCTATCTGGCGGTAATCCTGGCAAATCATCAGGAAACACATCCGCAAAATCCCTAACTATCGGTATCTCCTCCAGCTTTGCACACACCTTTCAGGTATCGACTATGTAGGCTAGATATCCTACACATCCTTGTCTCAACATCTTTCTGGCCTGCATCATCGTCAGACAACTCGTTTGTCTAGGCGACTTGCTGCCATAAAACACTACCTTTGACGGAGTCTTAAAATTCACACACTTCCTTTGACAGTCAATAATTGCCCCATGATTGAACAACCAATCCATTCCCAAAATAACGTCAAACTCCCAAAGACGAATTGGGATCAAGTTGACTGTCATCACATGACCCTTAATATTTACCTGACAGTTCTTGTGGACAACCTTAACAGGAATCACTTCCCTATTCGCAATTTCTATATTCACAGGGTAATCTAACTCTTCCTGAAGTAACTCTAATTTTCTAGCAAAATCGTCGGATATAAATGAACAAGTAGCACCCGAATCAAATAATACGTAAGCATTTACACTATTGACCGGAATGATACCTGACACTACATCCTTTGACTGCACATCATCCTGCACCGTCATATTGAATGTTCGAGTGGTAGGTCGATTGGGCTGCATCGGTCCTGTGATAGTCAGATTGCCACCACCGCTGTTTCCTTTTCCTGCACTGGCTCCACCTATAGTTGCTTTCTTAGGGCAGTCTCAGGCAAAGTGATCCTTCGACCCGCAGATAAAACATGCGCCCTTCTTCGGACTAGGGCAATTCGGTGCGATATGACCCTCCTGTCCGCAGTTAAAGCATACCCTCTTACCCTTCAAGCAAACACCCACATGGCTCTTTCCGCAGTTACTGCACTCCTCCACCTTCTTTTTCTGATTACCCTGCTGACTTCCCGCAGAGTTACTATCACTCCACTTCCTCTTTTGACCGCTGCCCCCATGGCTACCACTTGCCTTGTTCTCACTTTCATTCTTCTTCTTCCTCTGCTCCTGATTATACTTGGACAGAGCATCACTGCCTCCTTCAGCGATAATTGCCTTTTCCAAAACTGCCGCAAATGAGTTTAATTGGAACATCAAAACCCGACTATACAGCCAGGGCTTCAGTCCCTGCTCAAATCTTCTAGCCTTTCGCTCATCTGTGTTGACCTGATATGGCGCAAACCTCGCCAACTTGTTGAATTTTGCAGCATATTCAGGCACCGTCATGGTACCTTGCTTCAATTTCAGAAATTACACCTCCATCTGATTCTGTGCGCTTGCCGGAAAATAAGTCTCGAAAAATATCTCCTTAAATCGCTCCCACGGTATTATCCCCTGCCCACCTCGGGTTTTATTAGCTTGCCACCAGTAGCTTGCTTCTGACTTGAGCATGAATGTTGCAAATGCCGTCTTCTAGTCCTCGTTGACCCTAGCGACATCAAACACCTTCTCCATCTCCATGACCCAGGTTTGTGCCTCGATCGGATTCATAGACCCTTGAAATTCTGGGAGTCCAACAGCCTTGAAATCTTTAAAAGTCGTGGCCTGAGCTTGGGGTTGATTGGCAAATGCTCCCGTTAGTAGGTTTACCAGCTGCTGCATTGGATTAGCGTTGACTTCCTCGTTGTTATTGGTGGATCCCTCAGGGGTCTGTTGACGAGTTTGTCTTCTTGGCGGCATCTTACTGTCAAGAATTCGTGCTATTAGATTATTACTCAATTACTTAAACATTTAAGTCTTAACTTAAACATTTATAAACAACACTTAACACATAGCACATCTGATAAACTTTCACATTTTTATTCATTTACTGCTTCAAAACATAATAGAAATAGCATCGTAGTTATTTACATCATCTATCCTGACATCATAAAGTTCCAGGATTACATCATTATTCTATCCCATTATATAAAACTTGGATTTACAACTTATTAACTTCATAAATTTTCATACTAGCATATCTAATCATTATCTACGATGACATCCCACGGCGCACAGCTTCCTTGCGTTCCTGCTCCATAATACGAGTCACCATCCTTCGATCCACCATATCTGGATGACGATGAACTCGATCCTGAGCTCTATCTACTGTGGTGTGAAAAATATACTCCATCTCATCAATCTTGGCCTTCTTTGACCGCACCTCACATTCAACACGATTTGCGCGGTTAGCCTCCCTAAACCAAGCAGTTTCAGCTCTCGCCCACTTAGCTAACTCCTCTTTCAACTCATCTCGTACAATTTCATTCTTGGCTATCAACTGTCCTCGTCGATACTCAGACTGTGCTAGCCTTTGCTCAACCTCTGCAAGACGTGATGAAAGGTCTTGGATCTCAGCATCCTTCTGCTCTAGAGTGGCTTGACGTTCCACAACCTGTTCTCCTAACTCCTCTTTTTCGCTCTCAACATGAACCAACTTCCACTCCACGTCCCCAAGACATATATCGAGCTCCTCAATCTCACTGTTCTTCTGCTCCAAGACAGTCTGTCGCTCAGCCAGCTGCCTCTCTAACTCCTCCACTCTATCTTGTAACTCTATGTTGTGATCATACACCTGCTCATACATCTGAACACCTAAGGAGGTTAGTGATATCTCCTCAGGGTCCTCCTCCTCCTCCTCAACCTCCTCCGGATCCTCCTCAGGATCAGTCTTAGGCTCGTACTCGGGACCTGCAACTGTGATCAATGGGGATGGCTCCCTCTGCACCAGCTGCTCCTGAACTACATGAATATCTCGGGGCTCCTCCTCCCTAGCTTGGCTGGGTTCTCCTCTATCAGTCATCCTGACAACAAAATTTTAAGTTTTAATTACTAATCGATAATACTCGCGAGCACATAAGTTTGTCATCAAATAAGCACATAGCACATAATCATTTTATTGTCTTTTATGAATTTTCCATAATCCATTCCTTAGAACTCGATAAGAGTTTATCACCTCTATATTCTCTATCTTCTAAAAGGCTACTACCCTAAGGTTTTTCCCATCTAAAGGTTTATAACCTATCAGCTCTGATACCAACCTGTGACACCCCCAAATCTATGTACTTAATTCCCACTGATTTGGTGTTCACTATTTCAATCATTCACAATTGTCTACCCATAATAAGATTAATTAAATAAACTTAAAGAAATATCTTCCCTCAAATGGGGTTACATCACCAATCTCTAAATGAAACAAGTCCCACGTTATCTAACCTCTATTACATCAATGCGGAATAAAGAACATAAAATTAAATAAGTCTTGCTACAAATAAACATCAAATATTTAACAGATCTCTTGCTACTTCGGCATCTTGCCCTTGCCTTTACTTGTGGACGGCTCGTCCGATTTCTCTGTCTTAGCTGCAAAGTTTAATGCAAGAGTGAGCAAACAATTGCCCACAAGTGTGATAACAATAGCAATTGAGTAGTCAATGAAGTAGATTTTCAACTGAGGTATAATAGTTTTTCTGAGTTCAATCAATAACTAGTCAAGATCTGAAAGCTCAATAAAAAGCTTAGCTCAAGAACTGAATATAGATTCAGGATTAAAAGTGTATCTGAGGGTCACAAGACCTCGAACTATGTCCTAGGTTATCAAGTATTTCTACCGTAACTTTTAACAGTCTTATAGACTATGGACTATCCATCTCGTACTCAGGGGGATCAGCGCTTTGTACAATGTATTATGCACAAACATTTTAACGTTGTCGCGTAATTAATCCCCTATATTAGGGTTATTCATCTCAGTCTAGTATTAGAATCCGTACCAAAAGGAACTTGGTTCGGAATGATTATTAAAATATTCTAAGTCTTTAGAACGCTCATCAACTAAGGACTAGCTGAATCAATAAGGGTTTGCTAGTCACTAAAGCATTTGATTCATCAATGAAGTTGTACAATAGAATTTATAATCAAAGTCTGAATAATGATCAATGCTCGTATAACAAATGACTTGAATAATACATAGATACTTGACATGATAACAACATTGCTTGAATAACAATAAGCTAAGGTTAATAAGTTGGCTCAATGAAATTAAATTTGCTTTAAACGAAATAATAAGATTAAAGGTGAAAAATTTGCCTCGCACGTAGCTTACAGATTTAAATAATTCACGTTCCTTAATCACCCTATACATTCCGATTATAAAATGGTAACAATAATTAGTTACAGAACAATATACACTTTAGGGTTTGTTCTTATCCCATTTCATTTAATATATCAAATGTCATTTGATATTCACTAAATATTCAATTACTACTCGTTGTAGTATCTTATTTATTACTAAATAAAAAAATCTAAGCTTTAAACATGTACACGACATCATAATAAAATAAAATAAAAAATAAAAATATTTCAGTTCTGTTCCCTCGCCGGGGCGGGAAATTACTGAACAAAACTCTCGCCGGGGCGAGACCTCGCCGGGGCGGGAATTTTCTTAACAAAAATCTCGTCGGGGCGAGACTTTGCCGGGGCGAGGATTTCCCTTACAATTTTCTTGTCGGGGCGAGAGACTCGGCAGTCACCTCCTACAGTTCGCGAACTAGTGAAAACTTAGGCCAAATTTGGCCAAATTTTCCGAATTATACCACCCAGCACATAGTTTAAACATACCCAGATATCAAATATGATATAAAACAATTACCCATCATGTTTCTAAACATTCTAACCAATATAATACACATAATCAACCAAATTGAAGCAAAAATTCTCTGTTTAAACCAAATATTCATGTTTTAGCTATATTAATAAAATCAACCACTGTAACTCATCTATCAATCATTTTTAATCCATTCTAATTACATTCTTTTCGTTTTTTCATCATATTAACACAATCAAAAGTCAATTTACCGATTAATAATCTAATTGAACATCAATTTTCATATATATATGCCATACATGAAATAAGACTCTGTAAAAACAAAAACTTCATTCTAAAACATGCTTTCATGAATTAACTCTTTCAAACTAGTTTATAATCATCACATAATCTCTAATACATGCTTACTAATAATTATAACCAAGTAATTCATGTATTTAGCATATAAATTCATATAGAGTGAAATAGAAATCATATACAGAGAAGTAAAATAATAAGAATATAGTGAAGAGCAGAACTAACAAGAATTATACCTTCAAGCTATGTATGATTTCTTAGCTTAGCAATTCTTTTCCTTCTCTCTCTCAATTCTCGAACTCTCAAACTCTCAATTTTCTCTTCTAATTCTATCTTCTTCTTTGTATACTCTTCCTTCTCTTTTTTTAAACTCTGTGTTTTCTTATTTTTTTAACAACTGACAAGCTTTTTATAAATATAAAAACTGATAATAACGTATATTCTCTAATTAAACCATCAGTTATAAAAATTCAAAAGCCATAAGGCTTGTTTGGCAAAAACAAAATTGAAATAACTCATTATTTCCAACCAAAGGTCATAAGGCCTTGTTTGGTTTGATGGAAATAAAAAATCGTTCTATTTATTTTAATAACTCATTATAACATATAGTTTTAATTATCACACTTTTAATTTAATTGAACTTATTATTAAATAAATTCAATTAAACCTTACTAATTTAAATAATAGTTTTATTTATCCAAACAATATCACCAAATAAATTATCTTATTCAAATAAATCATTTATTCAAATAAAACATTTCATCATCTAATTTAATTATTAAATTAAATTAGAATAAACACATCAAATCACAATCAAATAACATTTAACAAAAATTCTTTCACCATAACTTATAAATTATTTATTTTACTCAATAAATAAATTAATAAAAATATTTATATAACTCAATAAATATGTTTATTTAATCACAAAAATTGCATTCGTTACAGATCGTGTTTGCATAAATAATCAAGAAAACCTGAAAAAACAAACGAAAACAATAAAAAAAGTGTTTAAACTAAAACTAAATCGATGGAAATTAATATTGGACAATGATTATTAAACTATCCCCGGCAACGACACCAAAAACTTGTTTGCCTAATTCTATACTTAGCAAATACACGCAAGTATACGTGATTAACTATGAAATATAATAGCAAATAGAGTATCGTTCACACGAGGATAATCAACAATCTATCTACCTATTACTAACCATGCAACAATTCGATTTTATTTAAACGAATGATTTCCAGTTCATGTAAGTACTAAAATAAACTAAATTACTAATAAGGATTATTACCGGATTAAAAACTTAAGATTACAATTTTCCTTAATAATTCATTTAGCTCTTTTTATTCTCTTTTCAATTAATCATTCATGCTAGCTTGTCAACCGATAATTAATAAGTATTCACACAACCCTTTTTCTAGTAGTTGAATAAAAATATACAATCTAATTATTCCACTATCTTCCTATGTGAAATAATTAAAGATTAAATTCATTAAGAATCAATTCTCAACAAGGTTACATGCAGTATATACGTATATTCCTATCCTATATACAAATCTCATTATTCAATTCCTTAAATAATTAAGATCACACGTTATCATATTTAGATCTAATCCTGGAATCCATTTTCCAACTCATCTAGAAATTATCAGATAATTATTGATCAGACAATTATAAGTTAAGCACGAAAGATGATAAACAATCCATTCATAAACAATTAACCGAAAGAGAATAAATTAAGCTAAATTACCCATTAGGTTCTATTGCAATCTTAATAAAAGAATTAGTTCATATCAATAAAGTAAATCATCATCAATAATTCAATAAGCATTCTCGGTTACAAGAATAAAAGATAGAAAGTAGAGAAGAAAACTCTGTCACAATGATCTTCACACCCTGCCTTGAACTCTTGCAAGCCTTCGCGTGTTTTTCCTCCCGAATTTTGATAAAAAAACACTAACTTCTATGAATAATGTTGTGTATGGTATCTGATATCTAATTTATCCCCTGTATCATCAGCCTCCTTTTCTATTTATAAGTCCCCTAGAATCTTTAGAAGATAACCCTAATTAGTCTCCAACTTAACAAGTGTCCTAATTGACTTAGAAATGCAAATCAGTTGAGAAACAAATCCACGCGCCTAAATCAACAACACCAGCGCCACTGCGCTCTAAACCTAGCGCCACGGTGCTCTCTCTCTGTCCATCCAACGCTGCAGCGCTTTAACCCAGTGCCGCAACATTGGGCCTCTATTTGCCTAGATGCGCCCATTCTTCTCACATGTTGATTCGTCGTGCCTAAATCATGCCTTGTTTTGCTAAATTGCTTCGCCGAGCCAACGCCGAGCCAATGCCAACGACTGTTGCACATGCTTTCCTCCAATTGCTGCATTTGGCCATATATTTTGACTGATTTTCAATCTGTTACTGCTGTATACACCATTTTTCCTTAAAATGAAATTCCTACATAAAAACACTAAAATGCATCAAAAAGAACTAAAAATACTCAAGAACTCCCAAAATTATCAAGTCAAAAGTACCCAAATTATAGGTATAACCTACTAATTAATATTATAAGATATCATATGAAGGACATTAATAATGTGGACGAGGGAAGTGCACACAAATCAGGCAAGTTCCCTAACTCATAGCCAATTTTACAAATTGTGCAAGTTCCTACACTTATATGCATTTCGAATTGTTCTTTATTTAACTGTGATTGTATTCTTTAAAGATGTTATTATTTATGAACTATTTTATGTAATGAGGTATGTCATTTGTTTCGGCTAGACTAAGTTTATAAAGATTATTTAAATTAATGACTTTAGGCTATTTGTTTCAGCTACTCAATTGATGTGATTAGTGATGTACTTCTTTGAAAATTTTGAATTGTTTTAAATATTTGGAGATAATTAATGTAATCCAATTCAAATTACTTTGGTGCGGATTCTGAGCCTTAGACTGAGTATGAACAACCCTGATAAAGGGGATTTATATGTCGGGTAATCGACTTGACGCTTTAAGCGTGAAAGAATGGTTATGCATAACTTGTGGTACGATAGGCTGATCCCCTATGGTACCTGTGAAGATTTTGGGATGTTATTGGGCTGATCACCTAATAATACCCTATGGAAAGTTCACAGCCTTTGTGATTATTAAACCTATGAAGAGTTCCCAGTCTTTGTGACTGTTGAACATTGTGAAAAAAGTTCATGCTCCCTATAACCACTCAATATGATGTTGAAAACATTTGAGATTAAAGGAATCCTTTCATGTCCTATTTATTATGCTGCTTCATAGTTTCTAATAATCAAAACTTTGTGAAGATATCTTTGTTGCTTCCTCAATTGACAAATGTTTTTTATTTCTTCTAAACTTTCAGATATTGATTCGGTTATAGTTATTCCTATATTGAATAAACTGTTTATACTTGTTGAGCAAATTAGTTGCTTACTCTTGCAAAATCTTATATATTTTGCAGCTAGAGCTGAAGTACCCGAAGGGTTAGGGAAGAGAAAGCTAAAGAAAGAATAGAAGATTATGATGTAATAGTATGATATTATGTTGTAATATTGAGATTGTATTGTTAATTGTAATTTATTTGTAATAGTTAAGTGAAGTTGAGAGAACCTGAGAAGAAGGAAAGAGACATTTATAATTATTGTCGGTCTTTTGAATTTTGTTATTCGACAGATGTTGTGGATGGGATGAATAGTGAGCACCAAATTTGCTGTAGCAAGTACACGGATTTGAGGGTGTCACAGTTCTTCCGCTTATTTGCTTGAGTGTGATTTTTTATGGCATGCTAGACTAGGTCACGTTAATTACTCATATATTAAACAAATGAAAGAAATAGTTAAGAAATAACCAAGAAACCATGCAAACCTGTGTTAGAAAGAGAATCAAAATTACTTAATCTTATTCATTTAGACTTAGGAGACTTGAACTCAATTATGACAAGAGATGGTAAAAAAATATTACGTGACTTTTATTGATGATTTTTCAAGGTATACTAAGGTTTATTTGCTTAGACATAAAAAAGTTGCATTTGATATGTTTGTTAAATATAAAGCTAAAGTTGAAAATAAATTGGATAGAAAAATTAAAAGGCTTAGATCCGATAGAGGTGATGAATATGAACCTTTAAATGCTTTTTGTGAAGAACATAGTATTTAGTATTGTGCATGAACCTACACCTCCTTATTCACCAGAATCTAATGGTGTTGCTGAAAGAAAAAATTAGACTTTAAAAGAAATAATAAATGCTTTGTTGATTAGTTCTGGTGCACCTCCTAACTTATGGGGAGAAACTATTTTATCTACATGTCACATTCAAAATAGAATAATTTATAAAAGGACTAGTAAGACTCCATTTGAATTGTGAGAAAATCATGTACCTAATTTAAAATATCTCAAAGTGTGGGGGTGTTTGGCTAAAGTCTTACTTCCTAATCCTAAAATGAGAAAAATTGGCTCTAGAACTTCTGATTGCATGTTCATTGGTTTTGCTGAATATAGTGTTGCATATAGATTTCTTGTTATTAAAAGTGACTTGTTAGATATTAATATTGTGCTTGAAACTAAGAATGCAGAGTTTTTTGAAAATAATTTTCCCATGTTAAAAAATGCTACTCATCATAGACTTGAGTTACATAATGACACTTCTGAAAAATTACAAGACTTACCTGTTGAACTTAGAAAGAGTAAAAGAGTAAGGAAAGAAACAAATTTTAGTGTTGACTTTTATACTTTTTAATGGATAATGATCCTGTTATTTTTTCTGAGGTTGTGACTTCACCCGATGCTTCATTTTGGAGAGACACAATTAATAATGAAATAAAATCTATTATGAGTAATCACACTTGGGAGTTAGTTGATTTACCTAGTGGTGCTAAACCTATTGGGTGTAAATGAATTTTTATAAGAAAATTAAAACCCAATGGCTCTATTGATAAGTTTCAAGCCAAGCTTGTAGCTAAAGGCTATACACAAAAGAAAGACCTTAATTATTTTGATACTTATTCTCCAGTAGATAGAATTTCTTTTATCAAAGTTTTAATTGCTTTGACTTCTATTTATAATTTTGTTATTCATCAAATGGATGTAAAAATAGCATTTTTAAATGGAGTCTTAAATGAAGATGTTAGTTTCCAGAGGCACAAAAGATATCTAGAAGGGGGGTTAAATAGATTCTTTAAAACTTTTTAAATAATTTTCAAAAGAATGACTTATCAGATTAATTAATTAAAAAGTTAATTAAGCACATCAGAATAAATGATTGATTTAATCCCCTTTTAAGATAAGGAAGTTATGACATATATGATAAAGTAATAATATAGCAGTTATAGAGTAATGAGAGAAGAACACAAGACTTTAAGTAGTTCAGAGCACACAAGACTCCTACTCCACTGTTCTACTCCTCGAGTAGCAAATCCACTAAGTATATCTTTACAATTTGAATCACTAAGATTCGTTCAAGGCCAACAGCCTTGGAACTCCAATACACTAAGTACTTTTCAAAGCCAGCAGCCTTGGAACTCTGTAGACTAAGACCCGTAACCTTAAAATCACCAGTACACTAAGTACTCTTCAAGTCCAACAGACTTAGAACTCGTTGGCCACCTGTTGGCCCTTACACTTAATTGAGAGTATTTTGGTTTATTGCTACTAAGTTGCTTGAAGCTTATGATCTGATGAACTTAGTAGCGAAGCAAGATATTTCACTTGGGATCATAGAGTGAGGCTTTTACAGATTTGATTCTTCGTTCTTGTTTTCTTACATGTCTTGAATCTTCAATCTGTTTGCCCTATATAGATGCCTTTGAAATCTTCCCGTTGAAATGAGACCGTTGCATCTAATATTTCTGTTGAGATTTGTTGCTAAACTTAGGAATAGTTTATTCCTTGTTATATGCAGTAGTGGGGTGAGTCAGCATCCATTAGCTTGTTCCATGATGGTGGTAAGGATAGTGCTCTGAATATCTGCAAACCACAACTGTTTGTTCCCCCACTAACTTTTGATTCTTCATTCAGATTAATAAAGTATTCAGCAACCGTCTTGGGAAGGTCACTCTACTTGTATGGATGTTACTAATCCATTATGGTCCCCGTAGAATATTCAATTCAGTTATGGGTTGCTTGTCTGATGAGGATCATAGAGTGCTTGGCTAACTCTACGATTGGACTCTACGATCCTGCAAGTCGTAGTGTCATCAGAGGGATAGTAGAGTTTTTTGTCAGAACTGCTCTATAATATTTGATAAGACTTGATGCTTGTAGAGGTTCATTGTGATCTTCATATAGCTTCTTGATCACTTAGAGACAACATCACTGTTTTGCCCTTTGATCTTCTTAAGTACTGTCATTTTAATCTTGGATGCTCTTGCAGAAGTGACTCTACGATCCCAAGATTGCTCTATGATCTGCTGAGCCTAACTCCACGTTTGCCTAGCGAACTCTACGATGCCGAGAGGGAGCTCTGCGACTGGCCGAGCCGTACTCTACGTTTGCTTGGCAAATTCTGCGATGACATACTTAACTCTGCGATGCTTTGCTGACTGAACTTCAAGTTGGATGACTGCTCTACGTACATTCTCTGGATGCTCTATGATGACTTTTACAGTACTCTACGATCAGTCTAGTCTTATCATCTAGCACATTTGATCAACCTAACAAGTTTGATCTTTTCTATCTAAGTCCTTGTACATCATAATCATTTTAAGGACTTTACAATTCAACTACTGAAACACATATACATTAATGTCACAACATCAAATTCAAATATGTGATTTCTAACAATCTCCCCCTATTTGATGTTGACATAAACCAGTAGTTTTGAATCATATCATCAATTCTAATGCAACTGCTTATTAAATATAAACATGACTTAAAGTACAATGAGCAACTATATTTCTAGATAAAAAGCATGAATTTATTGATGTTCTCATAAAAATGACATTGTATAGTAATGACATCAATTTAAGAGAAAGAAGAGTACAACATACTTTAAATACCTAGCTTCTTCCTCTACCACTTGATCCTCTCTTGGTCCTTGGAGGGTGTGCTCGTTTATATGCAACTCTCTGTTTGTACCTTTCTCTTACTTCTTTAGTCATTCGCTGAAATTCTTCAATTTGCTCTTGATGAAGGCCAGAAGATGGCATATGACTTCCTCCTTCTCCATGAAGGTGAGTCCCATGTAAATGGCGATTTAGAAGTGCAGGATCACCTAATAGTATGCGTACTCCAGTGTGAGTTACATCAGGCTACCTCTAGGGACTTCACTTCTTATGGGGATGGCATTAATGGGCTCATCACTAGGAATTGATGATTGCCTACGCTGTTCCTACCCACTTCTGCTCCTATTGCTTTATTATCCCCTATTTCCCTTACTTGATTCTCCCCTATTTCCCTTATCTCTAATATTTTCCCCCTTTATGTTAGCATCCAGGGTTCGAACATCTTGAGATAGCTGCTGCATACCGCTCACCAATTCTTACATTTATGATCGAGACTGAAGAATGTCGTCTCTATTTTCTTGGACCATTTCTTCAGTCTGTATTCTTTAGTGGTGGATCATAGCCAAGGTTGCATCTGTTCGTTGCATTTACTGAAGGGAGGCTTCCTTAAAATCATGAATGGAGAGTCAAAGCTCAAGGATTCTGTCATTTGTCTCCTTGGTGTTTTGTTCAATGACTTGCTGAAGGGATATAACCGTTGATTTGTGTTTAGCAATTTCAGCATGATAGAGTTGATCCCTTTTATTTATACTTGCCATCATCTCCTTGAGTATCTCCCTCAGCTTTGTGGTCAGTACAGAACCCAAGCTGTTAGAATGATTATTTGCAGCGTCGATTACTTTATCAATTTTTCGATTGAGGGCTAGGGAGTTGGCTTCTAAATTCTCCTCCATGTCCATTGCCATATGAGATGTGAGGTTAGCCATCTCATCCTTAGAGGAAATGAGATTGACACGCTCAAGGATCTGCTTAATCTCTGAGGAGGACTATGTCTAATTGCGTCCTTGAAGTCTTGATAGAGTAGTGACAATGTCAAAATATTCATTGTTTGACGAGGATGGAATATCAGATGGAGTGATTGAGGTAGTGTTTTGCTGTGTGGGAGAGGAGACTTGTTAATTGGTAATCGAAGGGTCATCGCACTCTACGTTCGTGGAGTCGATCGAAGGGTGAGATGACTCTACGTTTTGAGTTAGGAGGCTGAGCTGGGCATCAATCGTAGAGTTTAGGGACTCTACGACCGGAGATAGGAGTTCATTTGGTCCATCAATCACAGAGCGTTGAGACTCGGTAACTGGAAGTTGGTTTCTAGGGTCAAGAATGACCTCCATCCATCTAGGTATTTCATCAAATAGATAGAAGTTTGATGATGGAGAATGATTTAGCTTGAAGGACGACGGAATGAAATATACTTTTTGCTCGTTTGATTGGGATGGACTGTTGGTGATCAATTTCTGAGCAAAGATAACCTTTTTTGGAAATCCTTGGGCAAGTAGTGAGACTGCTGGGTAAGCTTTGAAGGTCCAGAACATGTGATCCCAAGAGTTTAGAATCAGAGCTTAGTGGAAGGACATCCTTGGTAAGTATGAGAACAAACAGTGATAATTGATGTGCCTTTCCTCATCTCTATACTCAGCAATAATTTCCAAGTCTTCATCTTCACTTTCATTACTCTCATCACTTCCTCCATTACTCACTTCTACGAACTCAACATTTTCAGCATTTTCTGCATGGGTTTCTCCTGCTCCCATTTCTTGAGGGGTTGAGGGGTCTTCTGATGAACTATTGGTTCCTCCCCATAAAATTGAGCATGAATTCGCTCAGGATCTTCAGGTGATTCCCCTCAGTGTGAGCATCACCTTGTTCAGCAGCTTCTTGATGCTCCCCCTCAGTAGGGACATCTCCTTGTTCTGAAGCAATTGGGCTGACTGTAGTGTTGATGGCAGCAACAACTGACTCAATGATCCTTGTTTGTACTAAGGATCCATTGGGGGAGCCAGGAATATGCATTTGGGTCTCCTCCTTAGCATTAGCTATTGTTAGATCAGAGGTCAGCAATCTTCTTTCTTCTTCTTTGATCCTGAGCATTGCTTTTTGTCGCTCAGGATCAGCTAATTTAATAATCCTCTTCTTCATTCTCTTTGTCTTAGGTTCAAAACCTTCCCAGCCATTTGTTCATCTTCAGCAATCACCAATTGCTCAGGCTGATTAGCTATCTCAGCATCATCATTATCAACAGGGCTTGACTCTATGAACAGAGAGCTGGTGTACTCTACGATCGTAGGGAAATCACTCTTCCCTGAATGCTTACTGCGTTTTTCCTTCTTATAAGATATTTGGGGAATTATCTCATCAGTGGTCTCCTTATGCTGTTTCTTCTTCCTTTTCTTTGCAGATTGCCTTTCTGCAGATGAAGTTGGTTTTGGCAGAGCAGCAGAACTTTTAGGTTCTTGCGGAGCCTCATTTGATGAACCTTGAGGTCCTTCTTCCGTTTGAAACACATCTTTTGTCTTCTTCTTCCCTTTGTTTTTCCTGCTCAAGGCTAATAACTGTTGGTCCACTTCATCGGGTTCCTCTTCAATCATAGACATATTTCTTTTTAGAGAGGTCATTCTAACCTCACTCTAGGTCTTTTCGCTGTCTTCTGATTGAATTGATCTCAAAGTTTTAGCTGGATTTCTTTTCCAATTTTCAAGCAGCTTCTGGGTGATCCTTTTGTTGCAGTTTAGCGCCTCTCCTACATTATCCCCAATCTTATCACCTAGGGCTTTTTGAAGAATGATGCTGATAAACTTTCCACAAAACATCTTTTTCGTGCTTTTGGCCTTTTCAGCATTGAGAATCCAGTTTCCAATCCATTCCAATAGAATAGCCCCATAATTGATTTGGGTCTTCTTTACAATGGCAGTCATGATTCTCAGATGAAGGTCGCTGACTGAATCATGAGCGGACTCCTTATAAAGGATGCATTTTCCAACCACATCAGCTAGGAACTCATATTTTTGGGGAAATTCCTTTTTTTTAAACCCCTTAGCTCTAGGCTACTTATGTGGTGCATGAGTTTTAATCCTTCGACAATATCGATGAATTAGAAAGTGGTGATACCTTCATTGTTGAAACCTAGTCCAACGTTAATTTCTGATGCACTGAGTTGAAGAGATACGCCCTTGACTTTGGTTGATAGAATACCATCCCCATAAACTCCATTTTTGTAGAATTTAGTAACCAATTTAGTGTATATTCTGGTGCTGATATTTAGGGCTTCGTAGAGACCTGCTCTTCTCAAAAGAGTGATGATTCTTCTGAATCTCTTTTCCACATCGTCAAATTTTTTGAAGCAGAGTTCATTTCCTGGCACAACTTGGGAAGGGGCCATCGTTGATTTTGATTTACTAGGCAACAACGAGATTGTCTTAGTGTTTGAGAAACTTCAAAAACTAGGGTTTTTAGCGAGAGAGAAAGATTTTTGAAATTTGAAATCAGATAGTGCAAATGAATAGTTATAAACAAACTTTAAAACTTCCCTCTTTATTAGTTGAGTGGGACACGCGTTTGACTCTGAAGGGAGACACGTCTTTTATTTAGAAGGACAAGACCGTTTAGTCATTAGCTCCCCCTGAGCTCTACGATTCCTCCTTGAGTCATTTTAACTCTAAGAACACTTGGCTACTCTACGATTTCAGTTCCACTCTACGGTTTCAGTTCCATTCTAAGAACTGGCTTTACTCTACGAACTCTGTTGTACTTTGTTCATTTCATGGCTTTCATTCTGCAGAGTTAGTAGGTTCCAACAAAATATCATGAATGTAAATTTAGCATTCCTAATTCATTTATCAGCATGTTGAACCTTGATTTATCCAATGGTTTTGTAAAGACATCATCAAGCTGGTTTTCAGTTGGAATATAATGTAGTAATATGCTTCCATTTTGCACATGATCTTTAACGAAATGATATCTTATATCTATATGCTTGGTTCTTGAGTGCATGACAGGATTATAAGTTATACCAATAGCACTAGTATTATCACAATGAACTGGGATAGACTTAAATTTAAACTCATAGTCAGCTAGTTGATTTTTCATCCATAAGATTTGTGCACAGCAACTGCCTATAGCAATGTATTCAGCTTCTGCAGTTGAGGTTGATACTAAGTTTTGCTTTTTGCTAAACCAAGAGACAAGTCTATTTCCAAGCAATTGACATGTTCCACTTGTGCTCTTTCTATCAATTTTACAATCTGCATAGTCAGTATCTGAGTATCCTATTAGATCAAAGGGTGACTCCTTGGGATACCAAAGTCCCAAACTAGGAGTGCCTTTAAGATACCTGAAAATCCTTTTTACAGCCATTAAATGTGATTCCTTAGGATTAGCTTGAAATCCAGAACAAATATAAGTAGCAAACATGATATTTGGTCTACTAGCAGTTAAGTATAGGAGAGAGCTTATCATACCTCTGTATTGAGTTATATCAACACTTTTATCTTTCTCATATTTGTCAAGCTCAATTGTAGGTGACATGGGAGTTTTCATGATGGTGGCTGAATCCATGCCATATTTCTTTAATAAGTCTTTAATGTACTTGGCTTGGTTGATGAATATACCTTCATCAGTTTGCTTCACTTGAAGTCCAAGGAAGAAGTTCAGTTCTTCCATCATGCTCATTTCAAACTTGCTCTACATTAGCTTAGTGAACCTTTCACACAACTTTTCATCAGTTGAACCAAATATGATATCATCCACGTAGATTTGAACTAAAAGTGTTTTATCCTTGTGTTTTCTTAGGAATAAAGTGGTGTCTACTCTACCTCTAGTGAATCCCTTTTCAACAAGAAAATTAGTAAGAGTTTCATACCATGATCTAGGTGCTTGTTTAAATCCATATAATTCTTTATCTAACTTATACACATAATTAGAAAGGGTTGGATTAATAAAACCTGGAGGTTGTACCATATAAACTTCTTCCTAAAGTTTACCATTGAGAAATGCACTCTTGACATCCATTTGGAAGACTTTGAATTTCATGTGAGCAGCATGAGCAAGAAATATTCTGATGACTTCCAATCTTGCAATAGGAGTAAAGGTTTCATCATAGTCAATTGCTTCTTCTTGTGAGTAACCTTTGGCAACTAGTCTTGCTTTATTTCTTGTGATGACACCTTCTTCATCTATCTTGTTCCTAAATACCTATTTGGTGCCAATGACTGGATGGTGTTTTGGCCTTTTAACTAATATCCAGACTTTGTTTCTTTCAAATTGGTTGAGCTCTTCTTGCATAGCTTTTATCCAGCTTGAATCTTGTAAGGGCTTTTCTATCTTCTTGGTCTCTATTTGGGAGAGAAAGCTTAGGTAGAAGTTGTGACGCCCCCAAATCTCTACACTCCCCTGTAGCAGATCTGGTGCTCACGTGAAACTATACAACTATAAATATTTAATAAAGTATGACTTCTATCTATCCAAGATTCACAGTATCCCATAAGAGGTACTAGTTCCGGCCAGAACGTTGTTTGTGTTTGGATACCCTCACTTGGATGTATAGATTCATATCGAATGAATATCTCTTTCATATTTATATTCCCTATCTATCTGACATTCACAGTATTAATGATAAGATTGTCCATAGAACTGAGAGGCGCATTCCGGTAAAGATGGCACCTTACCGGCGCTCATTAAATGTAACCTCAAAGCTTATAGGACTTTCAATATCATTTAAATATCCTCATTCAGATGTATAGTTCGTATAGATATTGTATTTACTTAGTACAACTATGCTAAAGAAAATAAAGATCAGAGTATAACGCATTCGATAAAGGATCATAATATATTACATATCATTTGGTTCGATTACATCATTCTTGATACTAAGTTATTACAACAAAAGCCTTTAAAAGACTTAAAGTATTCAAAACAGTAATTAAAACTAATAAACATGTCCTTTCCCTTTGTCTGTACCAGAAGTGCTAGGATTATCATTTAAAAGCTGCAAAGAAGATATGCGCAAGAATGAGCTACAAATGCTCAGCAAGTTCATTTGAATATGTAAACACCATGTGTTTAATTTGAAAGATGTCAACGATGTATACTGAGGGTTCTGTACATGAATCATATATTTCATTTAGTTCTATCAGTCTTTAATGACTTAGAACCATTTGAGTTTTGGATATCTGGTAGGTGATCAGCCTCACCAATATCCTAGGAGTATGCATATCATCCTACCATTTGTGGTCAATATATAATCGACATTTATTGGCCTTCATATGAAGGCATTTCCATTTACTTAGTATAAGATGTCTTACCAAACAATTGGTTTGACACAACAATTTACGCTTGAATAAACAATATATGAATAATGATTCATTTCTTAAGTTATGCTGAATAAGAAGCAATAACTTCACAATAATTGTTAGCAAGATGTATAATACTTGCATAATATAAGTTGAGTAAGGTTAGGACACTTGCCTTAGCGTAGTCGTTAAACTTAATTTCACACAAGGTGTCAGCGTACGTGGTCTACGTTGACAAATATATAAGTGTTAGAACTTATATAAACATGTATTACGCTAATCTAGACAAGTTTCATTAAGGTTCGACGTTGATTCGGTATCCCGGTCGCGTCCTTAATAGCTAAACACATAGATTGTTCGATAAAACTTCATTTGAGAGCTTAAATATTAGATTAGATAATGTAATTATCATTTCTAATATTTTTAAAACGTTAATATTATTTTTAAATAATTTTTATAAGCTTGGAAGTATTTTAAAATAATTTTACAAGCTTAGGAATAATTTTAAATGATTTAATTATCACTTAGAATAATTTTTAAAACATTAATATATTATTTAAATAATTTATTTGTCATTTAGAATATTTTTAGATATCTAAAATCTTATTTAAATGATTTATTTATCATTTATAATATTTTTAGAAAGATAGAATATTATTTAAACGATTTATTTTATCATTAATAATATTTTTAGAATTTATTTTAGTATTAAAATAATTTATTTATTATTTATAATAATTTCCAAAACTTAGTTTAATATTTAAATGATTTAATTATCATTTATAACATTTTTAAATACTTAATATATTATTTAAATGATTTATTTATCATTAATAGTATTTAAATATTTAATATTTTATTTAATTATTATATATAATAATTTTATTTACTTTAATATCATTTTTAAATAATTAATATAATTATTAAATAATTTAATATCATTTTTAAATAATTAAAACAATTATTAAATGATTTATTATAATTATTATTTATTATTTAATTAAATTAAATAATATTTCAGAATATAAAAAAATATTAAAAATAAATTTTTATAATTAAAAATGAATTTTCGAATTTATTAATTATTTAATATTTATTTATTATTTTATAATTTATTTTATTAATTTTTATTAATTTTTATTAGAAATCCGTCGCTAAAGGGCTTTAGCGACGGTCTGCATATGTTCTTAGCTTTTTGGGTTTGAGGATAAATATCGTCGCTAAAGGTGTTCTTCAGGAAGAACACTTGGTCAACGCTAATCAGTCTACTTTGATCTCAAATTTCTCTTTGTTGTGTTAATGTTTTATGTTTGATTTTTGTTTGTTGTTAAACCTAGCATAACAGAGTATAACGACATGTAAATAAATGGATCAAACAACATCATTTGATGCCATTTAAATTTGGTCAAACTAGCGGGGACCAGCTGTTCTTGAGAATTTCTGGGTAACCCAGAAATTCATGAGTCAGGTTCGGTCAAGGCACTTTGACTATGATTTCTGGTTTGGTTAATTACTGTTCATGTGTTTTAATGTTACGAGGTTGTTATCTATGTAGCATACAACAAGTCTAAGCAAAGAAATTACACAAAACATCTCATTTAGACCAAATTTGGGCAACATGAACTTCTGACAAAACTTGTCAGAGTTCTTCAAAGATTTCTGGGTTGCCCAGAAATTGCAAATCCGAACGGTCAAAGGACTTTTGACCGATCATAACTTCTGTTCTAGACATTCTTTTACTACAATTCAAGTCGGATATTATAGACCACATATCAAGCTACACATACATACTTTTAAATAGATCAAACACATAATTTAAATCGATCAAATCGCCTGACAAAGTCGCATGTCAGACAGTTTTGACTGTTCTTGACAATTTTGATTTTTCATCATTTTCTACCATTTAAAAGTTATGGATCTTTGTTTTATCAACCCAAATCACTTATTAACATGTTTATACATAATCCTAAACATCTAAAACACAAATTTTTTGCAGGCTTGAAGATCAAACTTAAAATTGGGGTTTATGCACCTTTTTCTTCAAATTTTGATTTCTGGCTTTTGATTCTGATCTTATGATTCCAGGTTATGGTATGTTTATAAGTGTATAAGCGTTGAAATTTTCGTGGCTTAACTGACCAGCATGATGTTCTATTTATAGAAATTCCAAATTAGGGTTTTCTTTAGTTTCTTTCCCATTTTAACCTCCAAAATATCTAACCTAGTTACTTGTGCTGCTCAATTCTGATCCTAGATTGTCATGCTTGTGCTGGAGTGTATTGAGCACAAGCTAGCACACTCCTAGCTTAATTTTCATTGGTTTAAATTTTATTTTTGATTTATTTACTTACTAATTAAATCTAGATTTTTGTTAATCATGATTAGGATGTTTAATCATGTTTAGTAATACTTTAATTAAGTTAATATATCATAATTAAGGTTTATCATTTCATAATTTAGTGTTCTTGAATCGAATTAGGGTTTTAGGGTTCCGAATTAGGGTTTAGGGTTTTCAATCCTACTATTAGGGTTTTAATCTCCAATTAGGGTTTTAATATAAGTTTAATAATTCATAATTAATATTATGATTCATTATTTAGATCTTAATTATATCAATTAAGATTCTTGTACAGTAATTAGGGTTTTAATTGACCAATTCGGACAACTTTTACCGATTAGGGTTTCTTAATTAGGTTTTCTAATTCAGTTTAACATTCTAAACCCTAATTAACTTATTTTAGATTTTTATCAGTTAATATAATATTATATTAACTCTGAAGCACAACAAAGCACTTCGTCATTTCTAAGCACGACACAGCAGCTTACAAAAATAATTTGTCGAGACGTTTCTCGGTGAATTCACCGGAAGCACAACAAATCATTTTGTCCGATTAAGCACGACACAGCTGCTTGGCGAAAATTTTTTATTTGACCTAATTGTTTAATAAAATACACAATCACATAATACAAAGTCATATCATGAAAATTCATTTATTAAACACATAATTTACATATACAAATCTTATTAGGGTTCAGAATATTACAGAAGTATTCATTTTGAGTTGCTGATCTTGTCTTAACTCTTGCATTAGGATCTCCAATGACAAGATCCTCAGTGTGATCCTTTGTCCATTTTCTCCTTCTTAGAACATCAGACCTGATGCCTTCTTGTCTGAGTCCTTCTAAATTGACTTCAGGTTCAGGTCGTAGAGTCTCACTATTTGGCAATGTGAACTCTACGTTTTTCTCTTTTTGCTCTTCGTTTTCTGACTCTGGCTCTACGATCGTAGTCTCTAACTCTACGACTTTTGATTCTGTAATCGTAGAGTTCTTCTCTACACTTTCGTTGAGTAGAGCATCCTTCTTTACAGAGTCTGATTCATCAAAGGTGACATGAATGGAGACTTCAACACTCAATGAATCCTTATTGAACACCCTGTATGCTTTGCTATCTGTAGCGTAGCCAAGGAAGATTCCTTCATCTGACTTTGCTTAGAATTTGGTCAAGTATTTCTTCCCATTGTTGAGAATGTAACATTGACAGCCAAAAGCACGAAAGTAGCTGATGTTTGGCTTTCTTCTTGAGGGTTGAGTGAATAAGAGACCTGTTTTGAGTGTAGCAAGCAGTGTTGACAGCTTCTTCCCAGAAGTTCAGGTAGATGGGCAGCTGCAAGTAGATTTCTTCCTGCTTCAATCAGGGTCCTATTCTTCCTTTCAGCTACTCCATTTTATTGAGGAGTTCTTGGAGATGAGAAGTTGTGATTGATGCCATTCTCTTCACAGTACTGCTCTACTTTAGAGAAATCAAACTCTCTTCCATGATCACTTCTGATAGCTTTGATCTTCTCCTCTTTCTCATTCATAACCAGTTTGAATAACTTGATAAGTTGAGAACTGGTTTCATCTTTAGAGCTTAGAAAGAATGTAACGATCGGGAATTTTAGATTTCCTTGTAACCCGAGTTACGTATGAATAAAATGAATTATTATTATTATTATTATTATTATTATTATTATTATTATTGTTATTATTTTTATATTAATCTATACTACGTGGTTAGAATTATGTTACAACCTAGAAAATGTGCATATGTTAAATTTTATGTGTTGTTGTGTCGTTAGAGTGAATATATCGATTTTGCAAAAATTCATAAAATCACTATTAGTGGGACCCGCTTCCCGAGGCACTATTCACAAGCACTATTCACACCCAAACTTTTTTGTCTATTTCGATTTTTATTAATTTAGATGAGGCGTATATGCTAAGGAATAATTTTTCCAAGTGTCAGAAATTTTATTGGAGTTGATACGTGATTTATTCTGTATCCGAAATGTATATTATGGGTGTTCCGAATAAATGGACAAATCCCATAATAAATATTTTTGCGTGTTCCAATAATTTATGGGAGTACCCATTATAATTTTGGGTAGAGTTATTTACCAAATTTGGTACAAAAGTGGGAATATTCGGGTATATTTATCTGTATATTCGAATTAATTGGTGAGACATTTAAGCCTCAAACCAATTGGGGAAGGCCACGTGTATATTGAGAGCCAATTGGGGGGAAAGGAATAAACATGCACAGTACACAATTCATGGGGCTGTTAACACTTTGCCTAAATAACATTTCCAATGGCTCGGGTAAACCATTTCCTGCATACCCATACATTCTATATGCTCCCGAAGCATTCTTCTTATCCCCCTCAGCTCATTCTCCTCCTCCATTCCAGCCATACCCAACTGTTAGCAACTTAAGAGGGAGAGAGAGTTATTTTGCTAAGCAAGAAGCTCACTGCAGTTAGAGGGAGAGTAAGTGTGCGTGTGTGTTGTGTGTGTGCGGCAAGGACGTAGAAGGCAAGCAAGGAGAAGAGGAAGAGAGGCTTCAGCAGAAACGAGCAAGGAGAAGAGCAGCCTAACAAGTTATCTCAACCTACCCGAAGCTAACAAAGAGAGGTAATCAAACTACAACCTATTTCTTCTCCATTGAAGTTTTCATGAGTTTTTTTGGCTTTCATGCTTGCGGGATGGATTTTGTTAATTTTTGTTGTTGTTGGTTGTGTTGAATCTATCATGGAGGTTCTTAAGAAGCTATATAAACCATTAACACCTTCAAAGTGAAACAAAAACAAAGAATGATTAGGACCCAAGCTTAAGGAGGAAGATAATGGACATTAATGGACTGTTTGGACCTTCGGACAATTAGAGGACAATAAAGCCTGGATGTTGTGATTATTTTGATGGTTTGTTGTTGGAATATTGTACTTCTATCAGTTGTGAAGATATACCAATTTGAATGAACTAAAATGATGCTTAAATGAAGTCACAGTAGCCATTTGTGTGAGATATTTCATGGTTGCGAAAAAACAGAGCATCAATGTTGTGCTTTGGCTAAGGATTTGGCTGTGTTAGTGTTTATGGGTCATCTTGAATTTTTGATATATTATAGCCTCGTGTCTTAGGAATCCATAGAGTCCGTAACGGACCGAATTGATCGAGTATAGAGGGAGATATAGGAGCTGAAGCGGGCGAGAGTCTACCAGTTCGCGGTTCTGCAGGAACTGCAGAACTGCTACTGCATGCCGCTGTTCCGCGCCGGTCCGGGTCGGGTCGGACCGGACCGGGTCGGGTCGGGCCGGATCGGGTCGGACTCAGTAAATTTTTCCCGCGAGTCTAAAACTTATATTTTTGTACAAAATGATTAAAAACGCTTATATCTTGTTAAAGCTTTATGTGCTTAATTTATACCCGTGTCGAACTAAACGATGTTGTCCTAAGGCGTAAATTGAATTAACGGATTACAAATTACGCTTGGATTTTCAGGGGGCGCTGACTGGGTAAGCGTAGTGGCAATCAATGTATTTTAATGATGTGATGACTGTAATGAACCTAGTTCTTTTGTGACAAATATTTATGACGATTTTAATAAACTATGTAGGATATTTTGTTGACGGACGATTAACGTCAAGTTATTAACGCACGTACAAGGCAAGTTTCCTAACTCATACAACTCCTATTTAATTGTGCGAGGTTTCCTTACTCGATTCATTTATTGGGCAAGTTTCGAATTCATTTATCTATCGAGCAAATATTATTTATTGAGCAAGCTTATTGAGCTTCTTGACTCCGTTCAAATTACTTATCAATTTAGCAATTAATGTGCTAGTATTCATACTTCTATTCAAGTATTGCAATGAAAGCCCATTTCATGCAATGTTATATATTGTGTGATTCCAAAGATTATGAATTTTTATTCATTCAAGATATTTTTAAATGCTATCATGCATGTTGTTGAACCTTAAAGTTCTTTATTCCATAGACTGTTTAAAAAGCTATGTCAAGGCTAATTGTTTCAGCTAGACACTTATTGATTTGGTTACTAAAGCGAGGTTAAAGTCCTCCAACTATTATTATTGTTAAGTAAAATTATCCGATCAAATTGTTTTGGTCTGGACTCCCATGTAAAGCTGAGTGGAACAACCCTCACAGCAGGGGAAATTGTATAAACGTCGAGAAACCGACACGCGCGTAAATGGAAAATGTAAGGCTTATGCATAACGCCAGGTATTTTAGGCTGATCACCTATTGTACCAGTTTTGTGGATTATCGGATGAATTTCTAGTAATTCTAGAATAGAGTTCTGTGCCTTGGTGCACCCTCAGTATTGAATAGTTCCCTTCTTCGGGAAACTTTGAGATCCTTGGATACTTCAGAAATCCTTCGGTCCTTAGTGGCCACTATAACGGTGATAAAAAGAAGTTGTTTATTCCCTTGGTTCAGATAAATTTTTACTCCTGTGAACTATAAAGTTATTCATGTGATTATTCATTGCTATTATACTTGCGGGGCAAATTGTTGCTCACCCCTTGCTCTCCTTAAAAACATTTCAGTTAGTGCGGCACGTGGCGAGACCTCAGGAAAAGATAAGGGGAAGGGAAAAGCTACGGAGTAGTTGTAAATTGTTGTTCTAGAATTACCGTTTGTATTAAGACTTATTATTGACGTCGTGTATTAAGACATATTTACCCTTTTGTATTATGTTATGTTTTGTAATAGTATTGGTTTCGAGACTTGGGACAGGTCTATTTATGTTATATCAATGTAAATATTCCTTTATTTCGCTATAAGTTATCGATTGTATCATTTTGGTATTAGATTGTGATGAACCAGGTCCGTGGCTCAGGTGACCCGGATTTGGGGGCGTCACAAAGAATACCCATATGAGTCTAGTATAGTCATCTACTACAACTAAGGAATATCTCTTTCCTCCAAGGCTTGCAGTTGGGATAGGCCCAAACAGATCCATGTGAAGTAACTGAAGGGGTTTATCATTTGAGTTGACTGATTTGCCTTTGCATGAGCTCTTTGTTTGCTTTCCAAACTGACATACTTTGCATGGTTTCTCTTTGGTGAAGATGAACTTTGGCAGTCCTGCAACAAGGTCTTTGGAAGCTGGTTTTGACATACTCTTCAAATTTAAATGAGATAACCTCATATGCCATAGCCAACACTGATCTTCAGAAGCTTTTGCAAGGAAGCATATTGTCTCATCATGACTTAGCTTAGCAAGGTTGACTATATAGACATTGCTTTCTCTGGTTCCTATTAGCTTCAATGAGTTAGTCTTCAAATCTCTGACTTGGCATTGGTCATTGAGGAAGGTGACTTGATGACCTTTGTCACATAGTTGGCTGATGTTAAGAAGATTGTGCTTTAGTCCTTCAACATATGCCACTTTGCTGAATGACACAGCACCATTTCAAGCTGAACCATATCCTCTTGTCTTTCCAGAATTGTTATCTCCAAAGATGATTACAGGACCATCTTTTTCTTCAAAGTTTGACAAGAGAGCCTTGTCGCCTGTCATGTGTCTTGAGCATCCACCATGTTGACTTAATAGAGCTCTATACCTGCAGAAAGGATTAACTTTCATTTTGGTACCCCAACTTACTTGGGTCCAGATTTGTTAGTAGCCTTGGGGACCCAAATTTGCTTGATTTTAAGTCTGTGCAGCACAAGATAGAAATCATTGAAATAACATTCTGCAGCTTATGACCATATTTGTGACATGTATAACATTGAATATAATATATGTTTGTGTGTGAGAATGAATTCCTTCTTCTTTTAGACATGTGTGGATAGTAGTGGCTCACAACTTTTCCTTTTGGCTTATATTCTTTCTGCTTCCACACAACTCTACGATTCACAGGTTTCATAGAGTGAAAGTTAACTCTACGATTCTTGTCAGGTTGGTTCGTAGAGTGAGTTCTGCTGGACTCTACAATCCTTCGAGGCTTAAATGTAGAAGTTGACTTACCCTTTGATTTCTTGAATCTTAGATTTGTGTGAGATTCAACGCCATGATTTGCAGGAGTTGAATAGCTTGGATCAGCTGTTTGTGAGGATTTAACAAATACAATTCCTTTATTGAATTTAGAGGAATTGTTATCATTTGTTTCCATATTTTTATCCACAGTGGATTCTGAAGAGGATTTACAAAACCCCAGACCTGACCTGCTAGCAACCGATCTTTGGCTAGAGATCAGAGAATCCATAGACAGAGAAGACTTGTTCCATATTGAAATTGTCTTCTCTAGTTCCTAAATCTTAGAAACTAGAGTTAACTCTTTCTGAGTGCTAAGTTCATTTATCTGTCTCAAGTTAGCATTCCCAGCCTCAAGACTGGTACAAGAGGTAGCAGTTCGTAGAGTAGTTTCTAACTCTACGACTGCTTTCTCTTTTTTCTCTTAATGAAGAGAATGGTCGCTTGATAGAACCCTGAACATTTTCATATATTTATACAGTTCTATCATAGAGTCATGCATTCCTTCTCTAAGATAATCAATAATAAATTAGGAGAGTAAAAATTAAATACCTCATCAATGTTGAATTTTTTGATTTTTTCTTCTTTGGCCATTAAGCATAGATTGGCGTTGTGTGGTTCTTTATCTTTATTTGACTCATAGCTTGAGTCACTATCTGATTCACTCCATGAACTCTCAGCTACAAAGACTTTATCTTTCTTTTTGAAATTATGATGGCCTTTGAGGTTTTTCTTTGAGTATGAATTCTTCTTATTCTTTCTCAATTCTTCTCTTAGAGGTTTATAGCAGTTTGCAATGAAGTGACCTGGTTGTTTACAGTTATAGCATAAATCACTTACTTGTTCTTTATTGTTGCTGCTATATTTCTTTGATCTGTTGTTTCTGCTAATGAATCTTTTGAAGTGTCTGACAAGCATGGCAGCTCCTTCATCATTGATTACTTCATCATCATCATGGTCTGAGTCATTGTTGTCAGATCTCCTTGATGTAGAGGCTTTAAGAGCAACTCCTTTTTCTTTCTTCTTTCCTTCTGACAAGGTTTCAGCTCGTTGAGTCAGCTCTAATTCATAGGTGAGAAGATTACCATACAACATCTGCACAGTCATTTCATGAAGGTTCTTTGACTCTCTTACTGCGGTGGTCTTAGCATCCCACTTGCTTGGCAAAGCTCTCATAAACTTGATAATGAGATCTTTGTTTGGATAGACCTTTCTATATGCTCGAAGAGAGTTGAGCAGCATGTTTAATCTTTCATATGTGGATGTAATGTTTTCCCCAGAGATGTGGGTGTACATTTCATACTGCTGTGTGAGCAAAGACTGATTAGCAGTGCATCCCAAACTTCCTTTGTTGTATTGTAATTGACAACATTTTCAAACAGCTCTTCTTCTAGAGCCATGAATAAAATGTTTTTGGCTCTCTTATCCAGCTGAACTGTTTTTTTCTCTGCATCTGTCCATTCATTTCTTAATTTGATTGAGACTTTGTTTGGATCTTCAGTAGTTGGTGTCAGCTTTGTTGGTACATAGGGCCCACTGATGACAACATTAAATAGATCTTCATCGATGGCATCCATGTATGCCTGTATGCGTACTTTCCAGTTGGCGAATTTATCTTTGTTGCAAATAGGTGGTTTATTTGTTAGGTTTGTATAACGTGAACATGCAATCAAATTACATAAATAAAGCGGAAGCGCGATAAAATCAGATTTTAAATTTTATACAAACCATCACCATGATCTTTCTTTATGCACAATTATTAATTAAACGAAAGAGATGAAGAATACGAATTATACCCTTGTAGAATTCTAGCTTCCTTAGGTACAAGTTCACTTCCAATTCCTTCGCGTTCTCCTTGAATTCCACCGATTAAATTCCTTCCTTTGATCAACGTTAGCCACCAAAGTGTTTGGCCTCTAGAGGTGATCTACCAAGGAATAATACTTGTTCAAGAAAATGGGTGTTGGCAAAACCCTAGTTTCTATCTCTATAGAAATTGTAAGTACTCTCCACAATTCTTATGTAGGAAAAACCCTTCCCTAAACTATTTAGGATTAGAGTTTCTATTCTAATTAAACTCCTTTAATTAAATTAAACTCCTAATCCAATTATGAATTCATGTGAGAGTACTTCTATTAATTAATTCTCAATCCCTATTAGGAATTAAATAATAGTAATAGTAATAATAATAATAATAATAAGACTCCTCTTATTAATTTATATTTAATATTTATAAAATATTAAATAATAAATATTAAGCTATTTAATTTATTCTATCTCCATAGACTAAATTAAATACACTTAACTTATTATTACAATTATGTCATTTACTTCTTAAATAAATATTTTCCTTTTGCGGTGTGACCCTTTAGGTTCTCCATATTAAACCAGTTGTGAATAAATCAATTAGAACAATTCTAATCTTATTTAAATAAATAAATTAAACTATTTAATTCATTTAAATAAATAATATTTATTCTACAATAATGGTAAGCCCCCTTAGCGATCAATGACTTTCCAGATAATATAGATTTCAACATTAATCATAAAAGAACCTTTCAGTGCATATCTACCGTACAATTCAATCCTTCTACCATACAATGTCCCAATTAAATATAAGACATGGAATTACTGTCAATTCTTATTTTATTTAATTATATGTATTTCGATTCTCAAATGCACAACTCTAAATAATGCAAATTAGAAAGTCTTTTCTAATTTCATTCTGCCTTGGCCAAGGACTACTGAGTTGTCATTTATCGAATCACATAGGACATTCACATCTTTTACTAGACGTGGTAGATTCTTTGTTGATCATTCACCTATCTCCATGTACAATTTATTATACTCAATCATACCCTTTGTTATACCCTAAAAGTCTTAAGGGACATGTCAAAGTATAACTCATCATACACAAGATACTATGATGATCTCAAGTCCAAGGATCACTTGTACTACTATCACTAGAGGAATTCTTATTGACAGGCGAGTAAAACTCCATTAGGTATTCCTTAGCGAGCCACGTTCAGTGAACTTATTCTCCGATAAGCACCCACATACTTGCTTTAGTGTCTCCACACAGATGATTATGAGATCAATCATCCTCTTCTTAAGAGCACGCAACGTATGTACTAATCTATCCGGATTCACTAATCTCCATTTTAGTAATCCAACGATTAGGAACGATTTTTAGTTTGTGAGCTATCTAGAATTTAGATCTCATTAGCATGATCACCATCATGATTCTAAAAGCATTGCTCAAAACTATGGGTTTATCACATTTAATATAACAGCACTATGTAGATAATATAAAATGCCTTTTAAGAAAATCAATTCTTTTATTAATAACTGAATAAGATTACAAAGTATATGCTACATCATATCAAATATGATTGGCGTGTGTGCATACTACTTTCAATCTCCCAATTGCACTAAAGCCAATCGTCATGGTATGTAATACCCTTCTTCTCTAAGTGACGATCATCGTATCGTTTGGATAAAACTTCAGTAAATGGATATGCAATGTTGTTCTTGAGAGTCCACTATCTCTATAGTGACTTTTCTTCTTTCAATGATTCCTCTAATCAAATGAAAGTATTGCAACACATGTTTGAATCTAAGATGAGACTTAGGAACTATTCCTAGTTCTGTGATAAACTTTTCATCCAAACAATCAACTTACAGCTTCACTTACTGCTATATACTTTGTCTTTGTCACTAAATCAGCAACTCTTTGCTATTTTTGGAACATTTCCAATTCACTGCACCACCATTCAAGGTAACAATTTACCCTAAACTGGACTTGTTATCGTCTTGGTCAGTCTGAAAAACTTGAGTCTGTTTAGCCCTCTAGTTTTAATTCAGACCTACCATGAATCATGATCACATCTTCAATACTGGTTAAGTACTTAAGATGTTTATCACTGTCTTATAGTGATCTTCTCCAGAATATGACTGATCAACATCAAGCCTTGTATATTCATTGCATACATGATAGTAACTCATGCGATCTCTCTTTAAATTGGAGACAATTTTATAGAGATTCACTCCATAGCTCATCATCATGAGACCTCTCTTGGAGTTTATCATGCTAAACGCCTTTAGCATCGAATGAATATACGTTCATTGGGTCAAGCCGAACATCCTTTTAAATCTATCTATATAGATTTATATCCCCAATTTATTGGATGCTCCTCCCAAGTTATTCATGGAGGAATGTTTAGACAATTTTATCTTTACTGATTGTAGCATTGGTGTGTTATTCCTTATCAGTAATATATTAATATATAATATTAGGAATATCACAGTGCTCCCACTGACCCTTTTGTACACACTAGGTTCATTTTCGTTTTTGATAAAATCAAACTCTTTTGATTGTCACATCAAAATGAATGTTCCATCTTTGAAAAGCTTGCTTTAATCCATAAATAGATCATTGTAGCTTAAAACACGATTTGCTTCAACCTTTGAAACAAATTCCTCCGGCTGTATCATACATACATTCTCCTCAAGTCTTCATTGAGGAAGGACGTCTCCACATCCATTTTGCCAGATTTCGTAATAAGTTGTAATCACAAGCAAAATCTAAATGGACTTGAGCATTACTCAGTAATAAGGTTTTATTACAGTCAACTCCTTGACTTTATTTGAAACCTTTTAAACAGGTATGGTCTTATAAGTCTCCACCTTGCTATTTGCCCTAGTCTTTCTCTTTAAAAACCCATTTACACCCTCTAGACACTATGCCTTTGGGTGGAGTAACCAGAGTCTATACTTGGTTCTCATACATGGAGTCCATTTCGGATTTCATGGTCATCTGCCATTTCTCTGAGTGTCTTCTACTCATAACCTCATCGTATATAACTGGATCATCATCTTCTATGATGCATACCTCATCATCATCCTCTGTGATGAATCCATACCTCCTAGGTATCTTCGGTACTCTTCCAGATTTACGATTCGGTTGTGGTACAATAGGTTTATCTACAGGTCCCTCGGTTTGATTTAAAGTGCTTTGTGGTTCTTGAACTCTTTCAAGATCTATTACCCTCCCACTAGCTCCTTCAATGATAAACATCTTTATCCAAGAAGGCAGCGTATAGGATTATAGTAATAATACCCTAAACTTTCTTTAGGATATCCCACAACTCTGCACTTGTCAGATTTTGTCCCAAACTTATCTTTTGAAACCTTTTCACATAAGTTGGACAACCCCTTATCTTAACATACTTAAGATTAGGAATCCTCCCTATCCATAACTTTTATGGAATCTTGGGGCCGAATTTTGAGGTTACCTTATTTTGTAGATATGCAGCCGTTTCTAGGGCATAACCCCAGAAGGATACTAGAATGTCGGTAAAAATTATTATGGATCGCACCATATTCTACATGGTACAATTTTCCTTTTTAGATACACCAATCAATTATTGCGTATCATGAAACGTCCATTATGAGAAAAATACCATTTTGAGATGATTTAGAAACTTATTGCACAAGTATTCCTTCCTCGATCTGATCAAAGAATCTTAATACTTTGTCAATTTGTTTCACTTCTGAATTCTTTGAACCTTTCAAATGATTCAGACTTGTATTTCATCAAATACATATATTCAACTCTTTGAATGATCATTTCCTTTTCTTTTACTAGTTTGTTCAATTTGCAAAATTATTTTTCATGTAAGTCAAGTTTACAAAGTCCATCAAATGATCTTCCAGTTTCAAACAAAACATTATCATTATAAATAGAACAACAATTGTTCTTAAATATAATACCAGAACCTTCCTTGTCCAACAACGGAAGTAATAATGTTTCTAAAGAGATCTGGAACATAATAACAACTTATTAACTTAATAGACTTGCTCGTAGGTAATGCTAAACTATAAGTTCCTACGGCTAATGTAGCAACCATTACTCCATTCTCCGCACGTAAGATTACTTACTCTTTGTTTAGCTTTCTACTTCTGCTTAGTCTCTGTATTGGATTGCATACGTGAGAACTACAGCCGGTATCCAATACCTAAGTAGAACCTTGACTTATAGAAAGATTTATTTTTAATCATGAACAAACCTATATCTGTAACCGAAGCTTCACTAAGCTTCTTCTGGTTAGCCTCTGTAAGATTCTACTTACAGTTTCCTTTCCAGTATCCAGGCTTATTGAAGTGGAAGCAAACTCCTTTGCTATCTGCATCAGTCTTGTTCTTATTGTCCTTTATTTTTGCCTTTTCATTTCCCTTCTTTAAATTGTTCTTCTTTTAAGAAGATCCTTTGGCCTTCTTCCGCTTCTTGGAAGAATCATCTACTAGTAAAACTTGGTCTTTCTTGGTTTGAAAGTGACTCTTTACAATGTTCAACATGTTTAAGCAACTCAGGCAGGCAGACATATAGCTTGTTCATGTGAAAATTCATAACAATTTATGAGAAAGAGTCTGGAAGTGATTGCAAGATCAAATCTTGGATCGACTCTCCATCCATTAAAACCTAGTTGTCCCAATTGTTCAATCAGATTGATCATTTTAGGACATTTGTCTATACTGTAGTGCCATCTGTTATTCTAGATTGGAAGAGCTCTTTAGATATCTAATATCTAGCAGTCCAACTTTCCTCACCATTCAACTCCTTGAAGGTGCCGGAGTACAGTAGGAGCATCCATAGTTTCATGCTGACGCTGAAGCTCGTTACTCATGGATGCGAGCATGATGCATTGAGCCAACTGTGCATCATCTTGCTACTTTCTAAAAGTAGCAATCTCTTCCCCTGAGGTATTATCTGCAACCATTGCAAGGATAGGCATATTAAGGACATAAGATAGCTTTTTAGCCTTGAGAACTATTCTCAAATTCTTTAACCAGTCCTTTTAATTTGGTCCGGTTAATTAGCATCTAATATGCTATGCAGTGATAGTGAATTAGACATTGTAAAATTCTGTAAAATGAATTTGTAATTTAACAACATTTTAGCATACATTCATTTAATTAATTACCAAAATAAATTAGGTTTTTATTTTAAATTGGTATCTCCCACTATTTTCATCAAACTATATTACCCTCAATATATAGTTCGGCAAATCTAATTAAAGGTCTGCTAGTGAGAATAAGGATCCCATTTCAAATGTATATAGCCTTGTGGTGCCACAACAAACGATATATAAATAAATAGGTAGAAAACTATTGTCAATTACATCTCTATGTAATTCCTTATATTTTGCCTCTTAGATTATTTTGATCAAGTAGTGACACATCCGAATCAAAATTATCCAAGTTAAGTCCATCCTAGCACTTCCATATATTCGAAAGAAAAACACTGTCCTTATGATGACACAACAAAACAGCATCGTTCAGTCTATTTATAAGCATCAAATGTGGCAAGACAACATCTTAAATATTTAATACTTGCCTTGTGGTGACACAACAAACTCATATTAAATATTTAATACTCTATTATTTTACCATGCAAGAAGGCGACGTTCGATATTCCAAATATCTTTGAACGCTTAGGACTTAATATGATTTCTTGAGTGATTTATTATTATTAGTCTCATCTTGTTTAGCGCGCATGCACATATATATATAAAATACGCGTCATATTATTTTACATGCGAAGTATGTTGGATAATATAATATATATATATATATATAGTAAGCATGCACATATAGAATACTATATTCTACCCGGATTGATTATGGACTTTTATTCTAGTTTGGTTCACTAGAGCCACCAAGTGAACCAAAAGGTCAAACCTAGGGTGCAAGAATTAAATTTAAATATAACTATTACATTTAAACCCGGGCTCCATTACAAACGGGTCTTCAAGTGCTCCTTGCTCCTTGCTCCTTTGTCTCTAATTCTTCAAAATTAATTCTAACTATTCCTATTACAAAAACTATTTACAATAAATAGAAACCTTGATCAGCAGTCAAGGGGAAGTACATAGGAGGGAGATAGAATTTACATTAAGAAAAAAATTAGAGAAGACGAGGTACGCAGACCCCATTTATAAAACCCATACATTCAAGCATCCTCTAAAATAATTCCAATCACACATTGGTCAATAGTCCATAATCAATCCCTATTTATTATCATACATATCTCTATATGTATCAATAAATAACATTCATCCCATGAATAATAAAACCATTCCATATATGCATTGATATCATTTAATGGGCAATATTAGTTAGTATAAAATCCAATTTCAACTCCAATTAGTTATCATGGAATCCAATTCCAACTCTAATTAGTTATCATGAAATCCAATTTCAATTAAAATAAACTTCGTTATTTTAATCATATTCCAAATCAAAATAAACTTCTTTATTTTAATTTATGTAATTTTTTGAATAAAAATAAACTCCTTTATTTTAAATCAAATTCCAAATCAAAATAAACTCCTTTATTTTAATTTACAAAAATAAAATAAATAAAATAAATAAAATAATTTTACACAAACAATTATGCCCAATTAAATTATTCTAAACACATATCAATGTATATACAGAATCAAAACAATTAATAATTCGCATAAAGTTTGGCTCTTGATACCACTGTTAGGTTTGTATAACGCGAACATGCAATCAAATTACATAAATAAAGCGGAAGCGCGATAAAATCAGATTTTAAAATTTTATACAAACCATCACCATGATCTTTCTTTATGCACAATTATTAATTAAACGAAAGAGATGGAGAATAAAATTATACCTTTGTAGAATTCTAGCTTCCTCAGGTACAAGTTCACCTCCAATTCCTTCGCGTTCTCATTGAATTCTACCGATTAAATTCCTTCCTTTGATCAACGTTAGCCACCCAAGTGTTTGGCCTCTAGAGGTGATCCACCAAGGAATAATACTTGTTCAAGAAAATGGGTGTTGGCAAAACCCTAGTTTCTATCTCTATAGAAATTGTAAGTACTCTCCACAATTCTTATGCAAGAGTGTGTAACTCTAATCTATGATAAGACTTCTCTTATTTAAGGATGTAGGAAAAACCCTTCCCTAAACTATTTAGGATTAGAGTTTCTATTCTAATTAAACTCCTTTAATTAAATTAAACTCCTAATCCAATTAGGAATTCATGTGAGAGTACTTTTATTAATTAATTCTCAATCCCTATTAGGAATTAAATAATAGTAATAGTAATAATAATAATAAGACTCCTCTTATTAATTTATATTTAATATTTATAAAATATTAAATAATAAATATTAAGCTATTTAATTTATTCTATCTCCATAGACTAAATTAAATACACTTAACTTATTATTACAATTATGCCATTTACTTCTTAAATAAATATTTTTCTTTTGCGGTGTGACCCTTTAGGTTCTCCATATTAAACCGGTTGTGAATAAATCAATTGGAACAATTCTAATCTTATTTAAATAAATAAATTAAACTATTTAATTCATTTAAATAAATAATATTTATTCTACAATAATGGTAAGCTACCTTAGCGATCAATGACTTTCCAGATAATATATATTTCAACATTAATCATAAAAGAACCTTTCAGTGCATAGCTACCGTACAATTCAATCCTTCTACCATACAATGTCCCAATTAAATATAAGACATGGAATTACTGTCAAGTCTTATTTTATTTAATTATATGTATTTCGATTCTCAAATGCACAACTCTAAATAATGCAAATTAGAAACTTTTTTCTAAATTCATTCTGCCTTGTCCAAGGACTACTGAGTTGTCATTTATCGAATCACATAGGACATTCACATCTTTTATTAGACGTGGTAGATTCTTTGTTGATCATTCACCTATCTCCATGTACAACTTATTATACCCAATCATACCCTTTGTTATACCCTAAAAGTCTTAAGGGACATGTCAAAGTATAACTCATCATACACAAGATACTATGATGATCTCAAGTCCAAGGATCACTTGTACTACTATCACTAGAGGAATTCTTATTGACAGGCGAGTAAAACTCCATTAGGTATTCCTTAGCGAGCCACGTTCAGTGAACTTATTCTCCGATAAGCACCCACATACTTGCTTTAGTGTCTCCACACAGATAATTATGAGATCAATCATCCTCTTCTTAAGAGCAAGCAACGTATGTACTAATCTATCCGGATTCACTAATCCCCATTTTAGTAATCCAACGATTAGGAACGATTTTAGTTTGTGAGCTATCTAGAATTTAGATCTCATTAGCATGATCACCATCATGATTCTAAAAGCATTGCTCAAAACTATGGGTTTATCACATTTAATATAACAGCACTATGTAGATAATATAAAATGCCTTTTAAGAAAATCAATTCTTTTATTAATAACTGAATAAGATTACAAAGTATATGTTACATCATATCAAATATGATTGGCTTGTGTGCATACTACTTTCATTATTTCCTCCTCTTAACTTAGAGCCGTTTCTGGTTTGTGGCATTGATCTACTCAAGTAGTTTAAGCTTTAATAATGAGAACCTGCCCTGATACCAATTGTTACTTTTTTCATAAAAGATATCTAGAAGGGAGTTGAATAGATTCTTTAAAACTTTTTAAATAGTTTTCAAAAGAATGACTTATCAGATTGATTTAATCCCCCTTTGAGATAAGGAAGTTATGATAGATATGATAAAGCAATAATATAGCAGTTATAGAGTAATAAGAGAAGAACACAAGACTTTAAGTGGTTCGGAGCACATAAGATTCCTACTCCACTGTTCTACTCCTCGAGTAGTAAATCCACTAAGGATATCTTTATAACTTGAATCACTAAGATTCCTTCAAGGCCAGCAGCCTTTGAACTCCAGTACACTAAGTACTCTTCAAAGCCAGCAGCCTTGGAACTCTGTAGACTAAGACCCGCAGCCTTAGAATTACCAGTACACTAAGTACTCTTCAAGTCCAACAGACTTGGAACTCGTTAGCCACCTGTTGACCCTTACACTTGATTGAGAGTATTTTGGTTTGTTGCTACTAAGTTGCTTGAAGTTTATGATCTAATGAACTTAGTAGCGAAGCAAGATATTTCACTTGGGATCGTAGAGCGAGTCTTTTATAGATTTGAATACGGGATCGTAGAGCAAGATATTTCACTTGGGATCGTAGAGCAAGATATGGGCATCTCTGAATACGGTAGGCCAATAGAACCCTGCTTGAAGCACTTTAGCTGCAGTCCTCTCAGTCCCATAGTGACCTCCATATAGCGAAGAATGGCATGCATGCAAAATACTAGCTGTTTCACTATATGGGATGCATCTACGAATCATCTTGTCTGCACATTATTTGAATAGATAAGGCTCATCCTACATGTATCTCTTCACTTCATGTAAAAACTTCTTCTTTTGTTAATGAGTTAAGTCTGGTGGGAGTACATTGTTAACTAGATAATTGACGAAGTCAGCAAACTATGCAATTCCTGAAGTTACCGTGAACAGCTGTTCATCGGGAAAGTACTCATTGATCTCTACCTTGTCCCTCTTATCTTGCCCTGGACTCGCTAATTTGGAAAGATGGCCAGCTACTTGATTTTTTGTACCCTTTTGTCCCGAATTTCCAAATCGAACTCCTGGAGAAGAAGATTCCATCTGATTAATCTAGGCTTTGCATCTTTCTTGGATATCAGATACCTAATAACAACATGATCTGTGTAAACCACTACTCTTGTCCTAATGAGATAAGACCTGAACTTGTCAAAAGCATACACAACTACTAATAGCTCCTTCTTAGTGGTAGTGTAGATTAACTGAGCATCTGATAAGGTCTTGCTGACATAATAGATGACATGAAAAAACTTTTCCTTGCGCTGACCCAACACAGCCCCAACTGCGTAGTCACTAGCATCGCACATCAACTCGAATGGTAAAGACCAATCAGGTGCCATAATTACTGGTGCTGATGTTAGCTTCTTCTTTAGTAGGTCAAAAGCTGCCAAGCAATCCTCATCAAACTTGAAAGGGACATCCTTCTCTAATAAACTGCATAAAGGTTTTGTAATCTTGGAGAAATCCTTAATGAATCTTCGGTAAAACCCCGCATGTCCCAAAAAACTACGAACCCCCTTTACTGATGTAGGCAGTGGTAAATTCTCAATGGTCTCCAATTTGGCTTTATCGATTCTAATCCCTTTGCTGAAACTTTGGGCCCTAGTATAATTCCCTCATGGACCATGAAGTGGCACTTTTCCTAGTTTAGCACAAGGTTAGTTTGCACACATCGTCGTAGCACCATGATCAAATTTTCAGGACAACTATCAAAATAATCTCCGAACACAGAAAAGTCATCCATGAAAACTTCAACATTTCTCTCAACCATGTCTGAAAAAATTGCCATCATGCACCTTTAAAACATAGCAGGAGTATTACAAAGACCAAAGGACATCCGTCTGAATGCAAAGGTACCGTAAGGGCAAGTAAATGTCATCTTCTCTTGGTCCTCTGGAGCAATGACAATTTGGTTCTACCATGAGTATCCATCTAACAGGCAGTAATACTCGTGTCTCGCTAGTCTGTCCAACATCTGGTCAATGAATGGTAGCGAAAAATGATCCTTTCTGGTTACTTTATTTAGTTTCCTGTAGTCCATACACACTCTCTAACCTGTCACTGTCTGTGTCGGTATCAATTCGTTGTGCTCATTTTTCACCACTGTCATCCCCCTTTTCTTGGGCACGCATTGCACGGGGCTCACCCATGAACTATTTGAGATAGGGTATATGATCCCAGTGTCTAGCCATTTCAGTATCTCTTTTTTGACCACTTCTTTCATAATAAGGTTGAGCCTTCTTTGTTGTTCCATGGTGGGTTTGCTGTCATCTTCCATTAAAATTTTGTGCATGCAGAATGAAGGACTAATTCCTTTGATGTCGGAAATTGTCCATCCAATAGCATTCTTGAACTATCTTAGGACTCTTATCAGCTTACTTTCCTGAAATGTGGTTAGTACAGATACAATAATAACAGGTAAAGTATTTGATTCACCCAAGTATGCATACCTGAGATGAGAAGGTAGTGGCTTGAGCTCAAGTTTAGGAGGTACCTCTGGGGATGACCTCAATCGATCTGAGGATTTATCTGAATTTTCTAATGGCTCAAACGGTACCTTGAACTTGTTCATCCTTGGTGATGTATCTAACAACTCGAGATATTTAATCAATTCTGGCTCATCCATGTCGATGCCCCCCATTAGTGTAGTCTCTAACGGATCCTTATTCATAACCATCAGAAACTCATCGTCCATAGCCCTTTCTACTGTATCCACTCGAAAACACTCTTCTTCATTTGAGGGGAATTTCATAGCCTTGAATACATTAAATGTAACTTCTTGGTCCTGGACCCGCATAGTCAATTCTCCCTTTTGAACATCTATAAGAGTCCTCCCAGTGGCTAGAAACGGCCTCCCAAGTATAATAGGGATTTCCTTGTCCTCTTTGTAGTCTAAGATGATGAAATCGGCTGGGAAAATGAACTTACCTACCTTCATAAGAATATCCTCCACAATCCCTCTCGGATAAGTAACAGACCGATCTGCAAACTGAAGGTAACTTTGTTGATAGGGATGTCCTTTGTTGGTTTTGGTGCAGGAAGTGCCAACTGAATGTATACCGATAGAGGAATAAGATTAATACTTGCACCCAAATCACACAAGCACTTGTTGACTGGCAAGCTACATATAGTGCACGGTATGGTAAAACTACCTAAATCCTTCAATTTAGGAGGTAACTTTCTTTGGAATACCGCACTGCACTTTTCAGTCAAAGCTAATATCTCAAAATCTTCTAACTTCTTCTTTCTTAACAGAATTCCCTTCATAAATTTGGCATAGCTAGGCATCTGTTCTAAAGCCTCTGCAAATGGTATGTTAATTTGTAGCTTCTTGAATACCTCGAGGAATTTGGAGAATTGTTTGTCTAATTTCTGCCTTTGAAGTCTTTGCGGATAAGGAACTGGTGGATATACTTGTGGTGTAGGAGCAACATGGGTTTTCTCAATGGTTTCTCTCTGTTTTGGCTCAGGTTCCAAATTGCTCTCCTTTTCCTTAGAAATTTTTGTAGATTCCACTTTTGGGGAAGGGCGCAGCTGCGCTGTCTCCCATTGTATTTCAGGCGTAGCTGCGCCTACTGGAAGAGTTTGTTGTCCACTTCTGAGGGTAACAACTCGACATTGCTCTTTCCCTTCTTTCCTTGGGTTAGCTTCTGTGTTATTGGGAAGAGATTCTTATGGTCTATTTGTCAACATGCTAGCCATTTGGCCCACTTGATTTTCTAAATTTTTGATGGCCATTACTTAGCTTTTTAGCATCACGTCATTGTTAGCCATGTATTTTGCCAAAATCTCTTCTAAGTCTGGCTTTCTTTCCGGTTGTGAAGTTTGTGCTGCATGTTGTTGTTGATTTTGGAACCCCGGGGGATAGTGTGGTCTTGGAGCTTGTTGATGGTTTTGGTTGTTGCTCTATGAAAAATTAGGATGGTTCCTATTTCCCGGGTTATAACTATTCTGATATGGATTTGGTGAGCGCTGATAGCTACCCACAAACTGCACTGTTTCAAGGTTTATGGCACATTGCTCAGTTGGATGTGCTCCTGCACATAGCTCACACACAACAGATACTTGCTGAATATTTGCTCCTGCAATATTTGCTCCTGTAATGGCATCAATCTTCTTCGACATTGCTGACAACTGAGCTGCTAACGCTGTGACTGCATCAACCTCTAATACTCCGGCTACTTTCTATTGATTCATCCTAAAAGTTGGCCATTGGTAGTTGTTAGCAGCCATGGAGAAATGTGCTGATAAAGGCCAATCAGGGGCAGCCGCAGATTGATCTGCGGCTGGCCTTGGTTCCCCCGCGCCCGCCGCGCATTTCAGCCGCCCGCCGCGCACTTCAGTTTATTTTAATCCTTGGCCGCAAATCAATCTGCGGCTGGTTGGGCGGATTTTCTCGATTTTCGTGCTGCACCTCAATTCTCGTGTCGTGCCATTGGTTTTCGCTGGAAGGCTTGTTTTTTACAGTTCGGGAACCGCTGGGAAACGTACCATATCATTCAGCTTTGATCGTTGTCGTGTCGGCTTTGATCGCAAGTCGTTGCGGTGGTTTTGAGTGTTCGTACTTATGTCCACCTTTCGTTCTCGGAGGCTGGGTTAATTGACGATTTTGCCCTCCTGTCAGGGTTAGTATACGAAGTGCAAAATTTGGGTGTCTACAGCTGCCCCTCTTTATCATGTTTATGAAATGTTTAAATGAAATGAACATGATAAAGAAGTAGACATCCGATGCATGAGTGACAGTGCATAAGAATGACAGTACATACATGATGCAACACATATAGCTTATGATGCAACACAAGATGTAAGGCATGCAAAACATTCGTAAAGGTGTCAATGCATCATGCAATCGTAAATTCATTGTGAGTATCGCTCTCAACAGGATTCAATCGCTGATCGCATCGTTGTTGTCAGCTTCCGTCTTTGACAGGTCGTTGCGATAATCGTTATCGCAGATGTCGTGCTCCGTCTCGTAATCGTCGTCGTCTTGGCATCGTCGTCGTCTTATAACTGTCGGGTCTCGTATCCGATCGATCGTCTCGTAGATGTAGGGTCTGGTCTCCGATGGGTCGTCTCGTCGGTATCGGTTCTCGTCTCCGATTGGTCGACTCGTCTGCACCGGGTCTCGTATCCGGTTAATCGTCTCGTCGGTACCGGGTCTCGTCTCCGGTTGATTGATTCATCTGTATCGGTTCTCGTCTCCGATTGGTCGACTCGTCTGCACCGGGTCTCGTATCCGGTTAATCGTCTTATCGGTACCAGGTCTCCTCTCCGGTTGATTGATTTGTCTGTATCGGTACTCGTATCCGATTGGTCGATTCGTCTGCACCGGGTCTTGTATTCGGTCAATCGTCTCGTCGGTACCGGGTCTCGTCTCCGGTTGATTGATTTGTCTGTATCGGTTCTCGTATCCGATTGTTCGACTCGTCTGCACCAGGTCTCGTATCCGGTCAATCATCTCGTCGGCACCGGGTCTCGTATCCGGTTGATTGATTTGTCTGTATCGGGTCTCGCATCCGGTCGCTCGTTTCGTAATCACCGGGTCTCGTATCCGGTTGATCGTCCTGCCTGCACTGGGTCTCGTATCTGGTCGCTTGTCTCGTAATTACCAGGTCTCGTGTCAGGATGATCGTCTTGTCTGCGCTGGGTCTCGTATCCAATCGCTCGTCTCGTAATCACCGAGTCTCGTGTCCGGATGATCGTCTTGTCTGCGCCGGGTCTCGTATCCGGTCGCTCGTTTCGTAATCACCGGGTCTCATATCTGGTTGATTGTCTTGTCTGCGTCGGGTTTCGTATCCGGTCGCTTATCTCGTAATCACCGGGTCTCGTATCCGGATGATCGTCCCGCCTGCGCCGGGTCTCGTATCTGGTCGCTCATCTCGTAATCACCAGGTGTCGTAACCGGATGATCGTCTTGTCTGCGCCGGGTCTCGTATCCGGTCACTCATTTCGTAATCACCGGGTCTCGTATCCGGTTGGTTGATTCGTCGTCACCAGGTCTCGTCTCCGGTTGGTCGAGTTGTCTGTATCGGTTATCGTCTCCGATTGGTCGACTCGTTTGCACCGGGTATCGTCTCCGGTTGATTGATTCGTCGGCACCAGGTCTCGTCTCCGGTTAGCCGAGTTGTCTGTACCGGGTCTCGTCTCCGGTTGGTTGATTCGTCGTCACCGGGTATCGTCTCCGGTTGATTGATTCGTCGGCCTCGGGTCTCGTCTCCGGTTGGCCGAGTTGTCTGTACCGGGTCTCGTCTCCGGTTGATTGATTCATCTGTATCGGCTCTCGTCTCTGATTGGTCGACTCGTCTGCACCGGGTCTCGTATCCGGTTAATCGTCTTGTCGGTACCGGGTCTCATCTCCGGTTGATTGATTTCTCTGTATCGGTTCTCGTATCCGATTGGTCGATTCGTCTGCACCGGGTCTCGTATCCGGTTAATCGTCTTGTCGGTACCGGGTCTCATCTCCGGTTGATTGATTTCTCTGTATCGGTTCTCGTATCCGATTGGTCGATTCGTCTGCACCGGGTCTCGTATCCGGTCAATCGTCTCGTCGGTACCGGGTCTCGTCTCCGGTTGATTGATTTATCTGTATCGGTTCTCTTATCCGATTGTTCGACTCGTCTGCACCAGGTCTCGTATCCGGTCAATCGTCTCGTCAGCACCGGGTCTCGTATCCGGTTGATTGATTTGTCTGTATCGGGTCTCGCATCCGGTCGCTCGTTTCGTAATCACCGGGTCTCGTATCCGGTTGATCGTCCTGCCTGCGCCGGGTCTCGTATCCGGTCGCTTGTCTCGTAATCACCAGGTCTCGTGTTCGGATGATCGTCTTGTCTGCGCCGGGTCTCGTATCCAGTCGCTCGTCTCGTAATCACCGAGTCTCGTGTCCGGATGATCGTCTTGTCTGCGCCGGGTCTCGTATCCGGTCACTCGTTTCGTAATCACTGGGTCTCATATCCGGTTGATCGTCTTGTCTGCGCTAGGTCTCGTATCCGGTCGCTCGTTTCGTAATCACCGGGTCTTGTATCCGGTTGATCGTCTCGCCTGCGCCGGGTCTCGTAGTCGCTCATCTCGTAATCACCGGATCTCGTATCCGGATGATCGTCTTGTCTGCGCCGGGTCTCGTATCCGGTCGCTCGTTTCGTAATCACCGGGTCTCATATCCGGTTGATTGTCTTGTCTGTGCCGGGTCTCGTATCCGGTCGCTCATCTCGTAATCACCAGGTCTCGTATCCGGATGATCGTCCCGCCTGCGCCGGGTTTCGTATCCGGTCGCTCGTCTCGTAATAACCAGGTCTCGTAACCGGATGATCGTCTTGTCTGCGCCGGGTCTCGTATCCAGTCGCTCATCTCGTAATCACCGGGTCTCATATCCGGATGACCGTCTTGTCTGCACCGGGTCTCGTATCCGGTCGCTCATTTCGTAATCACCGGGTCTCGTATCCGGTTGGTTGATTCGTCGTCACCGGGTCTCGTCTCCGGTTGGTCGAGTTGTCTGTATCGGTTATCGTCTCCGATTGGTCGACTCGTCTGCACCGGGTATCATCTCCGGTTGATTGATTCGTCGGCACCGGGTCTCGTCTCCGGTTGATTGATTTGTCTGTATCGGGTCTCGCATCCGGTCGCTCGTTTCGTAATCACCGGGTCTCGTATCCGGTTGATCGTCCTGCCTGCACTGGGTCTCGTATCCGGTCGCTTGTCTCGTAATTACCAGGTCTCGTGTCAGGATGATCGTCTTGTCTGCGCTGGGTCTCGTATCCAATCGCTCGTCTCGTAATCACCGAGTCTCGTGTCCGGATGATCGTCTTGTCTGCGCCGGGTCTCGTATCCGGTCGCTCGTTTCGTTATCACCGGGTCTTGTATCTGGTTGATCGTCCCGCCTGTGCCGGGTCTCGTATCCGGTTGCTCATCTCGTAATCACCGGATCTCGTATCCGGATGATCGTCTTGTCTGCGCCGGGTCTCGTATCCGGTCGATCGTTTCGTAATCACCGGGTCTCATATCCGGTTGATTGTCTTGTCTGCGTCGGGTTTCGTATCCGGTCGCTTATCTCGTAATCACCGGGTCTCGTATCCGGATGATCGTCCCGCCTGCGCCGGGTCTCGTATCTGGTCGCTCATCTCGTAATCACCAGGTGTCGTAACCGGATGATCGTCTTGTCTGCGCCGGGTCTCGTATCCGGTCACTCGTTTCGTAATCACCGGGTCTCGTATCCGGTTGGTTGATTCGTCGTCACCAGGTCTCGTCTCCGGTTGGTCGAGTTGTCTGTATCGGTTATCGTCTCCGATTGGTCGACTCGTTTGCACCGGGTATCGTCTCCGGTTGATTGATTCGTCGGCACCAGGTCTCGTCTCCGGTTAGCCGAGTTGTCTGTACCGGGTCTCGTCTCCGGTTGGTTGATTCGTCGTCACCGGGTATCGTCTCCGGTTGATTGATTCGTCGGCCTCGGGTCTCGTCTCCGGTTGGCCGAGTTGTCTGTACCGGGTCTCGTCTCCGGTTGATTGATTCATCTGTATCGGCTCTCGTCTCCGATTGGTCGACTCGTCTGCACCGGGTCTCGTATCCGGTTAATCGTCTTGTCGGTACCGGGTCTCATCTCCGGTTGATTGATTTCTCTGTATCGGTTCTCGTATCCGATTGGTCGATTCGTCTGCACCGGGTCTCGTATCCGGTCAATCGTCTCGTCGGTACCGGGTCTCGTCTCCGGTTGATTGATTTATCTGTATCGGTTCTCTTATCCGATTGTTCGACTCATCTGCACCAGGTCTCGTATCCGGTCAATCGTCTCGTCGGCACTGGGTCTCGTATCCGGTTGATTGATTTGTCTGTATCGGGTCTCGCATCCGGTCGCTCGTTTCGTAATCACCGGGTCTCGTATCCGGTTGATCGTCCTGCCTCCGCCGGGTCTCGTATCCGGTCGCTTGTCTCGTAATCACCAAGTCTCGTGTCCGGATGATCGTCTTGTCTGCGCCGGGTCTCGTATCCAGTCGCTCGTCTCGTAATCACCGAGTCTCGTGTCCAGATGATCGTCTTGTCTGCGCCGGGTCTCGTATCCGGTCACTCGTTTCGTAATCACTGGGTCTCATATCCGGTTGATCGTCTTGTCTGCGCTAGGTCTCGTATCCGGTCGCTCGTTTCGTAATCACCGGGTCTTGTATCCGGTTGATCGTCTCGCCTGCGCCGGGTCTCGTAGTCGCTCATCTCGTAATCACCGGATCTCGTATCCGGATGATCGTCTTGTCTGCGCCGGGTCTCGTATCCGGTCGATCGTTTCGTAATCACCGGGTCTCATATCCGGTTGATTGTCTTGTCTGCGTCGGGTTTCGTATCCGGTCGCTTATCTCCTAATCACCGGGTCTCGTATCCGGATGATCGTCCCGCCTGCGCCGGGTCTCGTATCTGGTCGCTCATCTCGTAATCACCAGGTGTCGTAACCGGATGATCGTCTTGTCTGCGCCGGGTCTCGTATCCGGTCACTCATTTCGTAATCACCGGGTCTCGTATCCGGTTGGTTGATTCGTCGTCACCAGGTCTCGTCTCCGGTTGGTCGAGTTGTCTGTATCGGTTATCGTCTCCGATTGGTCGACTCGTTTGCACCGGGTATCGTCTCTGGTTGATTGATTCGTTGGCACCAGGTCTCGTCTCCGGTTAGCCGAGTTGTCTGTACCGGGTCTCGTCTCCGGTTGGTTGATTCGTCGTCACCGGGTATCGTCTCCGGTTGATTGATTCGTCGGCCTCGGGTCTCGTCTCCGGTTGGCCGAGTTGTCTGTACCGGGTCTCGTCTCCTGTTGATTGATTCATCTGTATCGGCTCTCGTCTCCGATTGGTCGACTCGTCTGCACCGGGTCTCGTATCCGGTTAATCGTCTTGTCGGTACCGGGTCTCATCTCCGGTTGATTGATTTCTCTGTATCGGTTCTCGTATCCGATTGGTCGATTCGTCTGCACCGGGTCTCGTATACGGTCAATCGTCTCGTCGGTACCGGGTCTCGTCTCCGGTTGATTGATTTATCTGTATCGGTTCTCTTATCCGATTGTTCGACTCGTCTGCACCAGGTCTCGTATCCGGTCAATCGTCTCGTCGGCACCGGGTCTCGTATCCGGTTGATTGATTTGTCTGTATCGGGTCTCGCATCCGGTCGCTCGTTTCGTAATCACCGGGTCTCGTATCCGGTTGATCGTCCTGCCTGCGCCGGGTCTCGTATCCGGTCGCTTGTCTCGTAATCACCAGGTCTCGTGTCCGGATGATCGTCTTGTCTGCGCCGGGTCTCGTATCCAGTCGCTCGTCTCGTAATCACCGAGTCTCGTGTCCGGATGATCGTCTTGTCTGCGCCGGGTCTCGTATCCGGTCACTCGTTTCGTAATCACTGGGTCTCATATCCGGTTGATCGTCTTGTCTGTGCTAGGTCTCGTATCCGGTCGCTCGTTTCGTAATCACCGGGTCTTGTATCCGGTTGATCGTCTCGCCTGCGCCGGGTCTCGTAGTCGCTCATCTCATAATCGCCGGATCTCGTATCCGGATGATCGTCTTGTCTGCGCCGGGTCTCGTATCCGGTCGCTCGTTTCGTAATCACCGGGTCTCATATCCGGTTGATTGTCTTGTCTGTGCCGGGTCTCGTATCCGGTCGCTCATCTCGTAATCACCAGGTCTCGTATCCGGATGATCGTCCCGCCTGCGCCGGGTCTCGTATCCGGTCGCTCGTCTCGTAATCACCAGGTCTCGTAACCGGATGATCGTCTTGTCTGCGCCGGGTCTCGTATCCAGTCGCTCATCTCGTAATCACCGGGTCTCATATCCGGATGACCGTCTTGTCTGCACCGGGTCTCGTATCCGGTCGCTCATTTCGTAATCACCGGGTCTCGTATCCGGTTGGTTGATTCGTCGTCACCGGGTCTCGTCTCCGGTTGGTCGAGTTGTCTGTATCGGTTATCGTCTCCGATTGGTCGACTCGTCTGCACCGGGTATCATCTCCGGTTGATTGATTCGTCGGCACCGGGTCTCGTCTCCGGTTGATTGATTTGTCTGTATCGGGTCTCGCATCCGGTCGCTCGTTTCGTAATCACCGGGTCTCGTATCCGGTTGATCGTCCTGCCTGCACTGGGTCTCGTATCCGGTCGCTTGTCTCGTAATTACCAGGTCTCGTGTCAGGATGATCGTCTTGTCTGCGCTGGGTCTCGTATCCAATCGCTCGTCTCGTAATCACCGAGTCTCGTGTCCGGATGATCGTCTTGTCTGCGCCGGGTCTCGTATCCGGTCGCTCGTTTCGTAATCACCGGGTCTTGTATCTGGTTGATCGTCCCGCCTGTGCCGGGTCTCGTATCCGGTTGCTCATCTCGTAATCACCGGATCTCGTATCCGGATGATCGTCTTGTCTGCGCCGGGTCTCGTATCCGGTCGATCGTTTCGTAATCACCGGGTTTCATATCCGGTTGATTGTCTTGTCTGCGTCGGGTTTCGTTTTCGGTCGCTTATCTCGTAATCACCGGGTCTCGTATCCGGATGATCGTCCCGCCTGCGCCGGGTCTCGTATCTGGTCGCTCATCTCGTAATCACCAGGTGTCGTAACCGGATGATCGTCTTGTCTGCGCCGGGTCTCGTATCCGGTCACTCGTTTCGTAATCACCGGGTCTCGTATCCGGTTGGTTGATTCGTCGTCACCAGGTCTCGTCTCCGGTTAGCCGAGTTGTCTGTACCGGGTCTCGTCTCCGGTTGGTTGATTCGTCGTCACCGGGTATCGTCTCCGGTTGATTGATTCGTCGGCCTCGGGTCTCGTCTCCGGTTGGCCGAGTTGTCTGTACCGGGTCTCGTCTCCGGTTGATTGATTCATCTGTATCGGCTCTCGTCTCCGATTGGTCGACTCGTCTGCACCGGGTCTCGTATCCGGTTAATCGTCTTGTCGGTACCGGGTCTCATCTCCGGTTGATTGATTTCTCTGTATCGGTTCTCGTATCCGATTGGTCGACTCGTTTGCACCGGGTATCGTCTCCGGTTGATTGATTCGTCGGCACCAGGTCTCGTCTCCGGTTAGCCGAGTTGTCTGTACCGGGTCTCGTCTCCGGTTGGTTGATTCGTCGTCACCGGGTATCGTCTCCGGTTGATTGATTCGTCGGCCTCGGGTCTCGTCTCCGGTTGGCCGAGTTGTCTGTACCGGGTCTCGTCTCCGGTTGATTGATTCATCTGTATCGGCTCTCGTCTCCGATTGGTCGACTCGTCTGCACCGGGTCTCGTATCCGGTTAATCGTCTTGTCGGTACCGGGTCTCATCTCCGGTTGATTGATTTCTCTGTATCGGTTCTCGTATCCGATTGGTCGATTCGTCTGCACCGGGTCTCGTATCCGGTCAATCGTCTCGTCGGTACCGGGTCTCGTCTCCGGTTGATTGATTTATCTGTATCGGTTCTCTTATCCGATTGTTCGACTCGTCTGCACCAGGTCTCGTATCCGGTCAATCGTCTCGTCGGCACCGGGTCTCGTATCCGGTTGATTAATTTGTCTGTATCGGGTCTCGCATCCGGTTGCTCGTTTCGTAATCACCGGGTCTCGTATCCGGTTGATCGTCCTGCCTGCGCCGGGTCTCGTATCCGGTCGCTTGTCTCGTAATCACCAGGTCTCGTGTCCGGATGATCGTCTTGTCTGCGCCGGGTCTCGTATCCAGTCGCTCGTCTCGTAATCACCGAGTCTCGTGTCCGGATGATCGTCTTGTCTGCGCCGGGTCTCGTATCCGGTCACTCGTTTCGTAATCACTGGGTCTCATATCCGGTTGATCGTCTTGTCTACGCTAGGTCTCGTATCCGGTCGCTCGTTTCGTAATCACCGGGTCTTGTATCCGGTTGATCGTCCCGCCTGCGCCGGGTCTCGTAGTCGCTCATCTCGTAATCACCGGATCTCGTATCCGGATGATCGTCTTGTCTGCGCCGGGTCTCGTATCCGGTCGCTCGTTTCGTAATCACCGGGTCTCATATCCGGTTGATTGTCTTGTCTGTGCCGGGTCTCGTATCCGGTCGCTCATCTCGTAATCACCAGGTCTCGTATCCGGATGATCGTCCCGCCTGCGCCGGGTCTCGTATCCGGTCGCTCGTCTCGTAATCACCAGGTCTCGTAACCGGATGATCGTCTTGTCTGCGCCGGGTCTCGTATCCAGTCGCTCATCTCGTAATCACCTGGTCTCATATCCGGATGACCGTCTTGTCTGCACCGGGTCTCGTATCCGGTCGCTCATTTCGTAATCACCGGGTCTCGTATCCGGTTGGTTGATTCGTCGTCACCGGGTCTCGTCTCCGGTTGGTCGAGTTGTCTGTATTGGTTATCGTCTCCGATTGGTCGACTCGTCTGCACCGGGTATCATCTCCGGTTGATTGATTCGTCGGCACCGGGTCTCGCCTCCGGTTGGCCGAGTTGTCTGTACCGGGTCTCGTCTCCGGTTGGTTGATTCGTCGTCACCGGGTATCGTCTCCGGTTGATTGATTCGTCGGCCCCGGGTCTCGTCTCCGGTTGGCCGAGTTGTCTGTACTGGGTCTCGTCTCCAGTTGGTTGATTCGTCGTCACCGAGTATCATCTCCGATTGATTGATTCGTCGGCACCGGGTCTCGTCTTTGGTTGGCCTAGTTCGACTGTATCGGTTCTCGTCTCCAATTAGTCGACTCGTCATGTTCCATACCCGATTGGTTGAAATCTCGTATTTTAACAAGTCACATGGATTTTAAAATTGATCAATTTCTCTATTATTAATTGTATGATGCATGCTTTTTATTCATGGATAGAGAATGACCCCTGCGCAGTCTTTTTGATACTATTTTCACAGATGTCGTCACCAGACGCCGTGGTACATTTGGATCTCATTCCTCCCACAGGGTTGGTTGGCAGGCTTTTCCGCTAGTTGGGCAGTTTGTCGCCGGCCGACAGGGTTATCACAGATAGTCTTCTGGGACATTCCTGGTCCTTATTATCCTTTCAGGTGCCGGCGGGCTTTGTGGAGGGTATTCTGAGCTATTGGACCCCTTCCCGTCAGGTGTTCAGATTAGGGACAGTGGAGCTGACCCCCACTCTCGAGGAGTATGCTCGCTTTACCGGCTTGTCTTTGGATGGTCCTTGTGCCAGGGTCACAGTTGGTTCCATGCGCCGTCAGTTCTTGACTTTTACTGGTTTGCGGAGGACAGTCCTGTTATCGGTGATCACATCAGACCATCTAGTTCCCCTTCATTTCTTGATTGACCGATTCGGTTCACCCGATAGTTTTCATCTATTCTCTGGTGATTTTTCCGTATCTGAGGAGCGCTGGGGCACTTTGAGAGTAGATGTCTTGATGGCTTGTGTTATCTCAGTTTTGTATATGCCAGCCGGATCCGATCTATTAGATATGCGAGTTATTGCAGCCACTAGAGCCCTTCAGGAGGATCACACCATTATTCCCATGATACTAGCAGATACCTATATGTCAGCCTTATATTGTCAGTCTTTCCAAGGCAGAGTGTTCTGAGGGAGCTCTGTTTTGTTGTATGTATGGTTTATGAGCCATCTCAGCCCCATCGGTCATTTCCGTCGCCATGGGTTTTGCTTCAACCACGACATAGCCATGCAATTTTCGTTCCATCCCGTGAACTGTATTGATGCAGCTTCCTGGATAGAATTCTTATCGGCTATTGAGGAGCCCTTTCATCTCTTGATATATTCGGGTTATTGCTCCTTCATGAGCTTCTCGACTCATGTGCCCACCTTGGATTTCATCCCTATTTCTGGCTTGAGGGGCGTGATGACTTATTATCCCTTAGCGATTATGGGGCAGTTTGATCAGATACAGGATTTTTACCCTTTCACGGGCGCAGCCGACTATCGATTCCTCATATCACCTCAGACAGAGAGAGATCTACTGCAGGTATATGATTTTTAGTCTCGCAGGGTCTTTGCCGAGTATAGTGAGAGTTGCCCCATCCAGACATTTGCTTATGTGCGATGGTTGCGCGGAGACTCGGATATGGCTGGTTTGAGTCAGACTGGGGTTTTTGATGACTCTCGAGTGGTTTCCACAGATAATACCACCCCAGAGGTATCTGTTCCTCCTGAATCTACAGAGGTGATGTCCGGACATGATTTAGAAGGCTTCTCCACTCCTGCCCATATTCCTTATTCCATCTCAGCTGATTCTGCCCCTAGTCGGGTTACTGATGATAGCCGAATCCGTCTGGCCTTGATTACTACTGAGGCTGAGAGGGATGTTGCTCTTGTTGAGAGAGATGCTGCCATTCTGGCCAGAGATGCTGCCCTCGCTGACAGAGACACCATTGTATTGCAGACTAGGGCAGTTATAGATGCTCACTCTGAGGCTGTTAGCCGAGCCATTGCTTTATTGGATCGCATCGACATGATGGGGCAGCAGATTGCAGGGGATGCCGATGCTTCAGATCTGTCCACCACCTTATCCATCCTGCTTCAGCTAGTTTCAGATTTGTAGATTATTTTATTTCCTGCATAGACTATGTCAGTTTCATCGGTTATCGAAAGAGAAATCTTGTAACAAAATGACTTATATATATAGACAAGCATTTAAATTTAGTCATTTTCCCTCATTTGTCGTATCGTTGTCTTTCATTGGATCCTCATTTTATCCAGCTAACCACGATTTTGATATTTCGCCTTCTTTATCTTTTCAAGTCTTGATGGAGATTTGACAGATATTGCCGCACCCCTGTTGATTTCATCGGACTAGGGTTATGTTACTTGAGATGAAACTGATTCGGGGGCTGGTTTCGGGAAGGTTTCGAGGGTATAGGAAGGTTATTTTGGCTGTTGGGAATCGGTTTTGGTTAGAGAAAGTATTATTTTGTAAAGAATTGGACCGTGCCCTGATGGCTGCCTAAGTATTCCCACAAGTCGGGAAATCAGGTCCTACGTAGTTCGTTCCTCAAAGAAAGAGGAGAAAATGATGATTTGATATTTTTTTTAAGCGTAGAACCGCTTCACTGAGTCAGAATTGATAGGCTGTGGAAACACCTCACCGTCCATCTCTCGCAATATGAGGGCTCCTCCGGACAGCATTTTCTTAATCACAAAAGGTCCTTCCCAGTTTGGGGCAAACTTCCCTTTGGCTTCATCTTGACAAGGCATGACTCCTTTAGCACTAGGTCATTTTCCTTGAACTTCTGAGGTCTTATTTTTTGTCGTACGATCGGGAGATTCTTTGCTGATATAACTGACTGTGCAAAATAGCAGCCACCCTCCTTTTCATCAATTAGGGCCATTTGGTCGTACCGACTTTGCATCCAATCCTCCTCATTTATCTGAGCATCAATCAAGATTCTGAGGGACGCCATCTCAACCTCAACTGGCAGAATAACCTCCATTCCGTATACCAAAGCGTAAGGAGTTGCCCCTGTAGAAGTACGCACCGACGTTCTGTACGCTAGCAGGGTGAGAGGTAGCAGATCCAGCTATCCCCGATGATTGGCAGACATTCTCGCCATTATCTTCTTGATATTCTTATTTGCAACCTCCACTGCCCCATTCATCTTAGGACGGTAAATGACAGAATTGAGGTGTTTCTGCCTGACAAGCTTGAAACCCTCCTTGATGGGCAACCGGTGTACCACAATGTCGGTGGACAATCTGATAATGTCCTCATGAGACCAGGCAAAAACATCCTCATACTGGCTTAGCAACTCAGTTATTTCTGTTTTCTGGCTAGGGGTCAGGTTTGTCCCTATCTTGAGCTCTTTGGGTTTGTCAGGGGTTCTGATATTTATGGTGATGGTTTGGTCTAAGTTGGGTTTGGGTTTATCTTCGACCCATCCTTTGATCTCGTCAGGCGTGTCGTCATTATCTGTCTCATCCTGCTCAATGCCCATTAAATCGAAATCCAGCTCAATATCAAAATCATAGTCATCTTTCAAATCTGAAACATCGTTTGTTAGGCAAGAAATACTCAAATTGGTACACCTGACATGAAACAAAATATTTGTCAGATATATGAGTCATTTTCCCATAATGATCATCTTTAGAATAACATGACAAAATAACATAACCATGGAAAATTTAAAATAAAGAACAAAAACTGGTATCTATTCATCCCCCACCATCCGGGGTATACCACCCTGATGCCATATTTTACCCTCGTTTGGATATTACTGGCTTCATCGTCCAGTTGTTGGTGGTCAGATCGGTCGGAATGCGACAGATTAAAGGCGGCTTCGCTCCCTGATCACTTGTCATGCCAATCATCTCATCAATTCTCTTTATATAATTCAGCCTTGGTGGTCCTCCGGCTTCGCTGGCTTCCACCACATTGACCCCTTCCCCATCATACTTAGGCAGGGGACTGACTTTAACATTTTGTGACCCTGGTTGTTCCACCACGATCTCCCCGCTATCGATCATGTTCTGAATCTTGTGCTTCAGCGCCCAGCATTCCTGAGTATCATGACCAGGGGAACCCGAATGGTACGCACACTTCTTACTCAAGTCAAATCCTCTCCCTTTCGGGTCAATTGGGGGTGCCAAATCGACTATCCTTCTCTGTGCTATTAATACTGCCAAAATCTGTTCAAGAGGATCCCCAAGCGGGGTGAATGCCCGATCTCTTGTGGTCTGAAATCTTCTTCGTCCGTCCGTCCTTTGATTATCGAAATTAGGTTGTCGGGGTGGCACAATTCTCTGTATTTGCACTGGAGGGCTATTCTCCACCTTCCTAGATGATCCCTGCAGAATGAGGGAAACATCTTCCTCCCTTCTCTTTTGGGTCCTGTGGGAAGCACTACCATAGTTTCCACTCTGGATTTGCTCCGCAACTACTTCTAGAGCTGTGAAGTCCCGGATCTTGCCAGACTTTAACCCCAAGTCAACCATTTCTCCATGCTTTATCATTTCGGCAAAAGGTTCCAATCCCCGCTATTACTCGCTCATAATAGGGTGCCTCCTGAATATCCACAAAGGTCATTACCATTTCCGCCTCGCTCATTGGGGGATTCACCTGTGCAGCCATACCCCTCCACCGCTATGCATAATCCCTAAAAGATTCTTTTGGTTACTTCTTAACCTTTGTCATCTGATATCTGTCAGGGGCCAACTGTGCCTGGAAGCTGTACTGTGTTAAGAAAGTGTGGGCCAACTCCTCCCAGTTGTGGATTCGAGCATTATCAAGGCGGGCATACCAAGTTCTGGCTTCTCCCGTTAGGCTCTTTTGGAATAACTGCATCCTCAGTCCTTCGTCCTCTGCATAAGACCCAAGTTCCCCAATGTATATCTTCAGGTGTGTATAGGGGTCTCCCTTCCCATTATATTTTTCAAATTCAGGGATTTTGAACTTCTCCGGATACTTGGTTCCTAGAAAGACACACAGATCTGAATAATTCACCCTGCCCAGGGAACCTATGCCTTTCAGAGACTGGATAATTTCCTCCATCTGCTTCATTTTCTTTTGAAGATCATCGGTGTCTCCCTCCTCTGGAATAGTGATTACTGTCCGATTAGGTGTAGGAATGACTTTGGGGATGACCGGCTCGCCCTTAGGCTGGGGTGGATCATCCTTAGGCAGATCTTGTCTCAATAACAACTGCTCTTTCATCATCGTGGCCATTTCCAACATCTACTTTTTAAAATCATCAAATTCCTCCCGAGATATGGAACCAGGATTAGGAGGTGGAATATCAGCCATTTCAGATGTAGAATCCCGGGCCCTCTTAGATTGCAAACGCGTTTAAGGAGCAATCCTACAGGGGAAAACGGTTTGAAGTTTAGTCTTGGAAATGAAAGATGTGGATGCATGTTAAAGCTGTAACTTTTGTGTTTTTGGTTTTTTTAATCTTTCCCTGCAAAACAAAATGTTAACAGTCCCTTATTGCAATAATAAATGCTAGACACGAATTATTTATGCTTTCCCAGCTATTCCCTGCAAAACATAGAGGTTAGCACTCTCTTTTGACAAACAAGGGGAGGTATAAAGATATGAAATGGGACTATGACATTTATACGCGTAAACATAAAAGGGCATGAAGAGACTTTCCCTGCGTTGGGTTAATCTGAGGCTGACCTACCCTAAGGTTACTCTCGCGGCTTTTTGGCATGAAGGTCCCCAAATCTTCGCAATCTACTCGTCTGAATCCTTTCGATTGGAGCAGATCTGGGTGGTGCGTTTCCTGAGCCATCTCCGGGGAGCAGCCCCTTCGAGTCCAGTAATAAGCAACCGACAGGTTTGTCTCAGGAGGAGGTACACTTTCAACATACACTCACATTCATCGTCCTCACCGTATGCAAATGATTACTTTAAAATAAAGCAATTCCATTCAATCATTCATTCATTGGATAAAAACACACATTCACACAACAACAAGTAAAACAGGTCAAAATATCGCACGTACATACACATTCATAAATTTTTAAAGGATATGACAGCATCAAGATTTGAACGCGGCTTAAGCCCTCTAATGTCCCCAGCAGAGTCGCCAGCTGTCGACGCCGGGAGGAATCGCTTCATGTGGTGATTGTTACCCTTTCCAATTTTAGCTTTTTTATTAGATGATTTTTGGAAAAGGTCGGCACTAATGTCGACGGGGTTTTGAAAGATCGTTTTTTATGATGAGCCATTTGACCAGAGTCGCCAGTTGGTATATTTTGAAATGGATGTACCAACTCATCCGAGTTTCGTTTTCGTAAATCGTTGGCTCATGTGTGACTCCGAGTTAATTGGTCTGCAAACTGAGATTCATAGAGTTCAGGGGCTTTCTTAAGCGAGGGGAAGGTGTTAGGCACCCCTCCACTTCCGTGAAACACGGTTACCGCAATCTTGATGCTTTTCCTATCCTTTTAATTCATAAAATGTGTGTGTGTGCGCGTGTGTGCCTATGTGAATGTTGTGGTGATTTTGTGTGAGAAAACCATTTGGTCTTTTATGAAAAAGTCGTGCTTTAATTTGAGAATGCCTTAGAATGTCTTTCGGTTTTTACGAGAAAGCTTTATTCTTTATGAGAAAGGTTTGATTTTAATTGTCAAAAGCTGTGAGATTTTTCACTAGGTGTCGTTTTGGCAAAACAAGAGTTTTTTAAACCTTCGTCAAAATAGGATTCGAGATCTATACGTTGCTTTCGTAATAAAGTGGCGGGCAATTTCTAGGATCTCTTTAACCCTATGCACAACGGTTTAATAAAACGTCATTTATTTTCATAAAACCCTTTTTTGTGATGTTTGAACACGATCTTTCTTTAGCTTTCTCGTTTAAACAGGAATCGACATTCATTAGCACTTCCCATTTTAAGCCTCGTGGTGCTAATAACCTAATTTGATTGATTTTATGGAAATCTTCATCGTTTAGCCTTGAAATCAATTTTTGTGTCGTAATCAAATCAAGCATTAAAATGCATTGGGGCTATTCATGGGCATGTAAGCCATCAAAATAACCCCAAATGCCCACAATCGCATATTTCATTACTACGGGGCCTTAAACCCGATTTTCAACTTGGTATCGTTTTAAGCCCCGACGATTACATATTTACAATCAAAGGTACATCGCCTCTAATACATACACCCAAAAAATGTCCATCATCGGATTTGGACCACGGGGTCGCGTTCCTAGGCTCACATCCAAAATTGCTACACACTCCCAAAATGGATAATACACAAATGAACAACACCGGGTTGCTTAACACGCCACAATATCCCAAGACAACAATTTAACTACACTACACATAACATGTTTACCATAACGAGCTAAAAATCACCAAATGGATATCATCGGGCCATTAGGAAGAATTTTGTTCCGTTGGAACCCTCACTAGTAGTCCTTAATCCATGTATCCTCAATAATATACAAGAAAAACTACATTTAATATAACCCAAATGATCAAAAACTTAACAAAATGATATACCAAAAAATGCTATAAAAGAGGGCTTTTCACCTTGCAAATAATACCACGATTCATATAAACTCGTATATTGAATAGAGTAGAAAATGTATGTGATACAATCTAGCAAAAGGGGTATAAATACTCACTTTTTTCTCTCTTTTCTCTTCTTTCTCGCTGCTGTTTTTGCTGCTGTTCTTCTTCCTCTTTCAACTTCTGCTCAACCTCCTCTATGCTAAATGAAGAAATGTGCTGATAAAGGCCAATCAGGGGCAGCCGCAGATTGATCCGCGGCTGGCCGCAGATTGATCCGCGGCTGGCCGCAGATTGATCCGCGGCTGGCCTTGGTTCCCCCGCGCCCACCGTGCACTTTAGTCGCCCGCCGCGCACTTCAGTTTATTTTAATCATTGGCCGTAGATCAATCCGTGGCTGGTTGGGCGGATTTTCTCGATTTTCGTGCTGCACCTCGATTCTTGTGTCGTGCCGTTGGTTTTCGCTGAAAGGCTTATTTTTTATAGTCCGAGAACCGCTGGGAAACATGGCATATCATTCAGCTTTGATCGTTGTCGTGTCGGCTTTGATCGCAAGTCGTTGCGGTGGTTTTGAGTGTTCGTACTTATGTCCACCTTTCGTTTTCGGAGGCTGGGTTAATTGACAATTTTGCCCTCCTGTCAGGGTTAGTATACGAAGTGCAAAATTTGGGTGTCTACAATGAAGTCATCCTACGAGTGGGAAATGGAGCAGAGGTTGCTGCATTAGCTGTATGGACTTATTGTTTAGCACTGCCTTCGGGCAAGTTCATTAGTTTAAATAATTGTTATTATGTTCCAACACTCATTAGAAACATTATTTCAATTTTTGCATTGGATATGGATGGTTTTGATATTATAATAAAGAACAACAGTTGTTCTATTTATAATAAAAATTTTTATATGGTGTTGGCAATTTACTGAATGGACTTTACATACTTGACTTGCATGAAAATATACTTCAAATTGAGCAAACAAAAAAAAGAAAAAGAGATGATGTTAATTATACCTTTCTGTGGCACTGTAGACTCGGTTATATTAATGAAACAAGATTATCCAAGTTGCATAAAGATGGGCTTTTAGAGCTATCTGATTACGAATTATATCCAACTTGTGAATCTTGTCTCATGCGTAAGATGACTAAATCCCCTTTTAGTGGAAAAGGAAAAAGAGTTACAGAGTTGTTAGCATTGCTACACACAAACGTATGTGGACCTATGACAACGAATGCACGAGGAGGGTATTCTTATTTTATTACTTTCATTAATGATCATTCTAGATTTGGATATGTGTATTTAATGAAATACAAATCTGAATCGTTTGAAAAGTTCAAAGAATTCAGAAGTGAAGTAGAGAAACAAACTGGTAAAAGTGTTAAAATTCTTCGATCGGATCGAGAAGGGGAATACTTGACCAATGAGTTTCTCAATTGTCTCAAACAAAATGGTATAATCTCACAATGGACTCCACTAGGGACGCCACAATTGAATGGTGTATCTGAAAGGAGGAATCGAACATTGTTGGACATGGTTCGTTCCATGATGAGTTTTACCGACCTTCCAATATCCTTCTGGGGTTATGCCCTAGAAACGGTTGCATATCTACTTAACAAGGTACCTATCAAATCCGTCCCAAAGACCCCATATGAGATATGGACAAGGAGGAAACCTAGTCTTAAGCATGTTAAGACTTGGGGTTGTCCAGCTTATGTCAAAAGGTTTGAGCATGATAAGCTGAAGACAAGATCCGATAAGTGTAGATTTGTGGGATATCCTAAAGAAAGTTTAGGATATTATTTCTATCATCCTACTGATCAAAAGGTATTTCTATCATCCGATCTCTCTCCTCAGGTGTCTTTGGGGCCTGTTTCTTGGAGAGATGTATTCTATGGCTCATCGGCATGAGACCTCTCTTGGAATCTTCCATGCTAAACTTCTTTAGCATCGAGTCAATATACTTTCCTTGGGTCAAGCCAAGCATCCTTTTAGATCTATCTCTATAGATCTTTATCCCCAAAATATAGGATGTCTCACCCAAGTCCTTCATGGAGAAGTGTTTAGATAACCAAATTTTGATCGACTGTAGCATAGGAACATCATTCCCTATCAATAATATATCATCAACATATAATACAAGGAATGCAACAGCGCTCCCACTAACCTTCTTGTACACACAAGGTTCATCCTCATTTTTGATAAAATCATACCTTTTGATTATCTCAACAAACCGGATGTTCCATCTTCGAGAAGGCATATCATAACCGCAATAGGATCTATCATGTATGGTATGATATGTACTAGACCAGATATCGCTCATGCACTTAGTATAATGAGCAGATATCAGTCGAATCCAGGAGAAGAGCACTGGAAGGCAGTGAAAAACATCCTAAAGGACTTGAGAAGAACTAAGGATGTATTTCTTGTTTACGGTGGGTCTGAATTGAAACTAGAGGGCTATACAGACTCAAGTTTTCAAATGGACCAAGATGACAGTAAATCCATTTCAGGGTACGTGTTTACCTTAAACGGTGGCGCAGTGAGTTGAAAAAGTTCCAAGCAGCAAACAGTTGCTGATTCAGTGACAGAGGCAGAGTACATAGCTGCAAGTGAAGCTGCAAAGGAAGCTGTTTGGATGAAGAAGTTCATAACAGAACTTGGAGTGGTTCCTAGCATTAGAAGAGTCATACCTTTATTCTTTGACAACAACGGAGCTGTTGCGCAGGCTAAGGAACCCAGGTCTCATCAGAAATCCAAACACGTGTTGCGGCGGTTTCATTTGATTAGAGAGATCATTGAAAGAGGAGATGTCACCTTGGTGTGTGTGGACTCTCAAGACAACATTGCAAATCTATTTACTAAAGTTTTAACACAACAGTAGTTTGATCGTCACTTAGAGAAGATGGGTATTAGATAGTATGGCGATTGGCTTTAGTGCAAGTGGGATATTTGATATGATGTAGCATATACTTTGTAATCTTATTCATTTATTAATAAAAGAATTGATTTTCTTAAAAGGCATTTTATATTATCTACATAGTGCTGTTATATTAAATGTGATAAACCCATAGTTTTGAGCAATGCTTTTAGAATCATGATGGTGATCATGCTAATGAGATCTAAATTCTAGATAGCTCAGAAACTAAAATCATTCCTAATCGTTGGATTACTAAAAAAGAGATTAGTGAATCCGGATAGATTAATACATACGTTGCTTGCTCTTAAGAAGAGGATGATTGATCTCATAATCATTTGTGTGGAGACACTAAAACAAGTATGTAGGTGCTTATTGGAGAATAAGTTCACTGAACGTGGCTCGCTAAGGAATACCTAATGGAGTTTTACTCGCCTGTCAATAGGAATTCCTATAGTGATAGTAGTACAAGTGATCCTTGGACTTGAGATCATCATAGTATCTTGTATATGATGAGTTATACTTTGACATGTCCCTTAAGACCTTTAAGGTATATCAAAGGGTATGATTGGGTATAATTAGTTGTGCATGGAGATAGGTGAATGATCAACAAATAATATACCACGTCTAGTAAAAGATGTGAATGTCCTATGTGATTCGATAAATGACAACTCGGTAGTCCTTGGCTAAGGCGGAATGAAGTTAGAAAGGAGTTTCTAATTTGCATAATTTAGAGTTGTGCATTTGAGAATCGAAATACATATAATTAAATAAAATAAGACTTGACAGTAAATCCATGTCTTATATTTAATTGGGACATTGTATGGTAGAATGATTGAATTGTACGGTAACTATGTACTGAAAGGTTCTTTTAAGAATAATGTTGAAATCTATATTATCTGGAAAGTCGTTGATCGCTAAGGGGGCTTACCCTTATTGTAGAATAAATATTATTTATTTAAATGAATTAAATAATCTAATTTATTTATTTAAATAAGATTAAAATTGTTCTAATTGATTTATTCACAACCGGTTTAATATGGAGAACCTAAAGGGTCACACCGCAAAAGAAAAATATTTATTTAAGAAGTAAATGGCATAATTGTAATAATAGGTTAAGTGTATTTAATTTAGTCTATGGAGATAGAATAAATTAAATAGCTTAATATTTATTATTTAATATTTTGAAAATATTAAATATAAATTAATAAGAGGAGTCTTATTATTATTATTACTATTACTATTATTTAATTCCTAATAGGGATTGAGAATTAATTAATAGAAGTACTCTCACATGAATTTCTAATTGGATTAGGAGCATAATTAATTAAATGAGTTTAATTATAATAGAATCCCTAATCCTAAATAGTTTAGGGAAGGGTTATTCCTACATCTATAAATAAGAGGAGTCTTATCATAGATTAGGGTTACACACTCTTGCATAAGAATTGTGGAGAATACTTACAATTTCTATAGAGATAGAAACTAGGGTTTTGCCAACACCTATCTTCTTGAACAAGTATTATTCTTTGGTGGATCACCTCTAGAGGCCAAACACTTGGGTGGCTAACGTTGATCAAAGGAAGGAATTTAATCGGTGGAATTCAAGGAGAACGCGAAGGAATTGGAGGTGAACTTGTACCCGAGGAAGCTAGAATTCTACAAGGGTATAATTCTTATTCTCCATCTCTTTCGTTTAATTAATAATTGTGCATAAAGAAAGATCATGGTGATGGTTTGTATAAAATTTTAAAATCTGATTTTATAGCGCTTCCGCTTTATTTATGTAATTTGATTGCATGTTTGCGTTATACAAACCTAACAGTGTCGAAACAAATTGTTTTGGTAAGATATCTTATAGTGAGAAATGAAACACCTTGATGTAAGGTTGTAAAATCGTCGATTATATATTGACATAAAATCGTAGGATGATATGCATACTCCTAGGATATTGGTTAGGTTGATCCCCTATCAGATATCCAAACTCAAGCTTTTCTAAGTCATTGAAGACTGATAGAACTGATTGAAATATATGGTTCATATATTGAACCCTCGGTTATACATCGTTGACATCTTTCAAATCAAACACATTGTGTTTACATTTTTAAATGAACTTGCTGAGTATTTATAGCTCATTCTTGCATATATCTTCTTTTGTAGTTTTAAATGATAATCCCGACACTTTTGGGACAGACAAAGGAAAAGGCCATGTTAATTAGTTTTAATTTCTGTTTTGCATAATTCAAGTCTTTTATAGACTTTGTTGTAATAACTTAGTACTGAGAACGATGTAATCGAACTTAATGATATGAAATATATTATCATCCTTTATTATATTGAATGCGTTATACTCTGATCTTTACATTGTTTAGCATAGTTGTACTAAGTAAATACAGTATCTCTATGAACTATACATCTGGATGAGGGTATTTAAATAATACTGAGAGTTCTGTAAGCACTGAGGTTGCACTTAATGAGCGCCGGTAAGGTGCCACCTTTATCGGAATGCGCCCTTTAGTTCCAAGAACAATCTTATCATTAATACTGTGAATGTCAGATAGATAGGGAATATCGATATGAATTCCTTACTATTTTTCAAGAGCAGTTCAAGAGCAAAAACACTCTATATTTATATTTTGAGAGATATTGTGAGATAAAAATTACTTTCTAAGCATCGAAGCGTTGCGTGATTGGAAGTAAAGCTAGCAACTACAAGAGGTATTACTCTAGTGGTTATTATTTTCATTCTTCTTTTAAAAATATACTTTTATAAGCAGTTATAATGCCTAAATTATTTTAAGTATATAGTAGAAAAGTCCTATTTACAAGCAGTTATAATGTCTGAGTTATTTCTCTTATATATTAGAAAATATACTTTTATAAGCAGTTACTATATCCGAATTTCTTCAACTATTTAGTAAAAATATTCATTTTATAAGCAGTTATAATGTTGAAATTTTTTCAAATATAATAACCGAATATTCATTTTATAAGCAGTTATAATGCTGAAATTTTCTCAAATATAATAGCCGAATATTCATTTTATAAGCAGTTATAATGCTGAAATTTTCTCAAATATAATAGCCGAATATTCATTTTGCAAGCAGTTATAATGCTCAATTTATTTTAAATATAGTTGAAAAATATTCATCCTGTAAGCAGTTATAATGCTAAAATTATTTCATATATTGTAGAAAAAGTCTTATTTATATGCGGTTATGATATCCGAAATAAAACTTAAAAGATTTAATCGTTAAATGCTTAATTGTCAACATAAACTTATAATCGTATAGGATTTACGACGAATGTTTAGACCGTTATATTAACTGTAAAAGATATACGAGACAAGTCTTCTAACCTTGTTACATTTAAGCAAGTCTATTACATCTTGCTATCAATTATTGTGAAGTTATTACTTCTTGTTCCGCATAACTTAAGAAATGAATCATTATTCATATATTTTTTATTCGAGCGTAAATTGTTGTGTCAAACCAAATTATTTTGGTACGACATCTTATACTGAGAAATGGAACACCTTGATGTAAGGTGAACTGAAACACCTTGATATAAGGTGCCGGTAAATGTTGATCATATATCGACACAAAATTATAGGATGATATACATACTCCTAGGATATTGGTAAAGGGTCGAATTTGTTGAAAAACTCAAACTGTTCTTGACTGCTCAAACTGTTCTTGGCAGTCAAGAACAGTCTGACAAGCCTTTTTGTCAGAGATTTTGATCCACTTAAAATGTTTGTTAGATCTGTTTTAAAGCATGAATTTGTAGTATGCCATGTGACGCCCCTAAATCCAAGTCTCCTTAACCTCGGATTCGGTGCATCACTGTGCAACTCATATATCATTCTAACAATAACTTATTGCGGAATAATAAAAATATTTACATTGATATAATATAAATACTATTGTCCCAAGCCTCGAAACCATAACTAAAACACGATCTTACTCCATGAAAGTAATTACAAGATTATTACAACATGTTCCCATTTAATCTCAGGTACGAAGACCTTAATTAATACATCATTGTCATCCTTCTAGTTTACTATAACAAGTAACTAACATAATCACATCTTAAATACCATAATGGATAACCTTCATTTTTAACTCAAGGTTTATATAGTCAAACTCACGTATAACATATACCGTCAACACAGCTAAATAATTACAATAAAGGAACATTTAGCCACCTTCCTGTATCCATGCGCCTCTAATCCTTATCATCACGATATCAAGATAATTGTATTGCATCGTAAATCTGCAAAAGTTTTATTTTTGCAAGAATGAGCACGACGGCTCAGCAAGGACTAACAGTTTTCACATTTCATGCTTCACATAACACATAAGTTTGCATTTTATCTATGCATCATGATTCTCATACTATGCATCTTACTCATGCATTATGAATCTTATGCAGTTCATCTATATATATGCATCATGCATCTCATAGCATACCTCATGCATCTCACATCGTATATTTATAATAATTTAAGTTCCACATAGAACAATATAGTCACATTGTTGCACATTATGCACACTTTAATCATGCTCGTATATAATTCACATAACAGTAGAAGACTTAGAAATCAATTCATGTACATAAAAACATTTAAACAAGTCAACAAGTTACTGAAAGAACTTGCCTTAAGCGTTCCTTGCCAAATTATGATGGCTCGTCCTTCAAATATCCTACATAATTTATTTAACAATAAAACACCAATTAGCCACTAAAAAGGCTTCATATATTGGTTCACATTAATATAATTCCACTCCATTATAATGTTCGTTTTGTTTGACTCGAAATACTATTTAAGTTCATTAACACTTTACGCGGTGTTTCGATGTTTATACGCCACACGCCTAATTCGCTTCTTTTGTATATGCATAGCATGCTCATACATTGGGTTACAACACTCCATAATGGTTCATTCTTATTAGAAACATAATATTAAACAAGATTATACACACTAGTTATGGCGTTACGACGCTTGCGCGTCCGTACGCCAACCTTGCCTATTCGAACGCCAAAGCAACACGCAATTGTGTACGCTTAACACGCCCATTCGATTTATCTAATACTCATTGATTAATGATGAGTATCATTATAATTCATAACATTCATGTTTTAGAACTTAGAACAACATTTTACATTGTTGGGAGCATTACATGTGCTTACGCTCATGCCCGACACCCTCCGATTGCCCCCAATTACACATCAGTCCTATAAATGGCCAATTTAGACCATTCTACAGACTTCAAATTGAAAAACTCAAAGAACGAAAGTTGTAGGTCTATTCATTCGCTTTCCGAATCATCTTGAATCACCTCCATCTGAGTTCGTATGAGAAAGTTATGCCCATTTTAGTAAAGGACATCAAACCTGATTCTTGCCTAAAATTGACCCGGCGTAACTACGCCCAAAACATGCCTTTGGGTGGTGTCATTACGCCCAATTCCAGTAGCTCCGGCGTAAAGCCAGCGTCATTACGCCCGAACTTAGTTTCCTACTCTATTTTTCGTGTTCTAGACCTATCTTGCTTCCAACCACCATAACTCATTCTATACACGTTCAAATTGGTCCGTTCCGGACTCTATGGACTCCTAAGACATAGAGCTACGACATATCAAAAATTCAGAGCTATATATTAATATTAACATGGCCAAATCATAGGCCAAAGTATCAACTCATGTTATAATTTCGTGTTCTTGGTGTTCTTTACAAAAATCATCACCAAAACTTTGTTTTTGCATCTTTTTAGTCCATTCCAACTGGGTTAACTTCTTAACCCATGGAACTACACTTCTATAACATTAAACAAATTATGCTAACATGGAATCTAAGTTCTAAGTGCTCAAAATTTTGTCCAAAGGTCCAAAGTCCAAAAATGTCCATTGTTCTTCATGTTCTTCATCCTCCTTAAGCATAGGTAAGGATTTCTTGCGTTTTTGTTCCACTTTAATGTTATTAATGGCTTTATTAAGCAACCAAAACCAACAATAACAACCAAAAATTTCCAGAAAATTAAAACCCATCACAAAAGCTTGAAAGGCTTGAAAAACTCAAAAATGGAGGAAATGAGCTTGAGGTTGGGATTTTTACCTCTTGTTAATCCGTTGAAAAGTTAGAGAAGATAAACTAAAGCTTGCTAGAGCTGCTAGAAGCTCTTCTTCTTCTTCCTTCTTCTTTTCCGGCGACTCTCCTCCCTTTTCCGGTGACTTCCTCCTTCTTCCTTCTTCTGCAGCTCTCTCCCTCTCTCTCTCTCTATCTGCTGATGGAATAGTTTGAATGGGATGCAAGAGAGAATTGGAATGGTTTGAATGGGATGGGAGAGTGGAGGAGTAATTTAGGGATAATGGGTTTGTGGCTCAAGGAGTTTGCCGACAACTCCTCATATCTCAATTCTAATTGGTCTAAAATAGGGGGTTGGTTCCCTCTTGGAGTGACAAGCCAAAATAAATACCCAAATACACCAAAATTATATCCGAAAACTCCCACTTTGTACCAAAACTGGTAAATAACTCCACCCAAAATTAAAATTGGTACTCTCATAATTATTGGGATGGGTAAAAATAATTATTATGGAATTTGTCCATTTATTCGGAACACCCATATAATACATTTCGGATAGGGATAAAATCACGTATCAGCTCAAATAAAATTTTTGACACTTGGAAAAATTATTCCTTTGCATACACGTCTTAACAAAATTAATAGGAATCGAAAAAAAAAGACGTAAAAATATTTGGGCGTGAATAGTGCCTCGGGAAACGTGCCGCGTAAATAGTGATTTAACGATTTTTCGCAAAATCAATCTATTCGCTCCCACGTGACAACAACACCTAAAACCAACACATGCACATAATCCAAGTTATTAAATAACCTCAAAATAACTCTCACAAAAATAATATTTAATCTATTTAATAATATTAATAAACCCAAATTACAAGGGTATTCACGATTCGCGATCGCTGCTCTTCACGATTAACTCCCCATAATCCTATACATCGTCGCACAAATATCCCGCCCATAATTCGGGTTAGCATCTTTACAACAAATAAGTCGTTCAATATTATTATCCATCAACTATTTATTTAATCCAATAAATAGTATTCTAGCGATATTTCTCGAAACTGCCAAATTAGCTTATACCAAAACTTTCATACTTACTAATAATCGTCTACACATAGTCTAGGTTATAATATGACCTTTAAATTCTTAACACATAATATTATTAATAAAAGTCTATTTTATTAAATAATATTCATAAGCTCGAATTACCAAGCCACCCATGGCTCGCGATCGTTGTTATTCGATTAATATAACGACAATTACGCGCAAGTATACGCGGTCAACAAGTAATAAAGAGTAAGTAGAGTATCGATCCCACGAGGAATTGTTACTAGTCTTTTCCAAATCCTAATCTTTTATCATCTCAATCTTATTTAAACAAATAATAATTGTTTTTGTTGTTTTGCATTAATGAAGATAACAAATAATCAAAGAACTATGAAAAGCTTTAATATAATGAAATCAAATAATAACAAGTCTAAGATTGCAATTTCCCCCAACACTTCATTTGAATGTCCTAACTCTCTCTTTTCAACTAGTTAAATCACAAGAATTGTTATCCGAGAAATAACTAGTATGTCTAAGCCTCTCTCGATGGTCAAATACGTATTCCCCATTACGGTGTATAGATATATCTCTATTTTACACACTAGCAAGATTCTCATATCAAGAACAATTAGTAAGGTGTATGTCGCAAAACCTCATTAACTACTCCATCAATTACTAACTTTCGCAATAAAAATCATTAAGCATGGATTCTCTCATGGATACATGTGGTAATTAGGTATATGTCTATCCTAAATACAATCAAATTATCCATTCACGAGGGTAATAAATAAAACACACGTCACTTAATTTCATAAATTACCCATAGAAATATCTAATTTTCACATGATATCATAACAAGGTCTCAACCTATACTTCCTCTCTCAATTTCATATAAGTTCACAAGGTAATTACTAGCTAGGTAAGTAATATATAAAGCACAAATTATGATATCCAATCACAAATAATTAACTAACATCAAAGAGAGAGCATTCAATTCAAACTATATATTGGGTTCCATTGAAATCTTAGAAAATTAGTTCTAGTTCATGGGAATTACAATAAACATCAAATTTGATCTATACATCATGATGGAATTACAAATTAAGAAGAGAATACCAGAGATAGAATGATAAAACCCCTTAGGAAGATATTTAATGGTTGCTTGATGGGTTGATTCTTGTTCTCTAGCTTTCCTTCAAGATTTGATACTCCTTGCTCTTCTTGTTCCTTGGACTTTGCTGAAAATTGCCTTGTATTGCAGATTTTTCCTCTCTAATTGATGTTATGTGTAGCCTCCCACTCTGTAAATTTGATGTTAGTAGTGTTAGATGGTGTTAGAATGAGTTAGAATACCTATATGAGCCGCCCCCTTGGTGTTATATATGATGGGTATAATAAACCGTAGCTTAGATATAAAAAATTGGCCAAAAATCGTGAAATTTGACTGCATCCAGGGAGTTACCGCCCCAGCGGTGAAAAATGGCCTGAATTCCGCCACCCCGGCGGCGAAACAGTACTAGAAACTGCCGCCCCGGTGGTGGAACTCTGTACCGCGAGACAGTTTCGATATATGTTGAAAAAATGATCATAACTTCTTCGTTCGAACTCGGATTAAGGCGTTTAAAGAGGCTATGAAAAGCTAAGAAGTAGCTCTACAACTTTCATAACTGAAGCTGGACGAGATAATGGCCGGCGAAAGGATCAAATTGGCCTGGAAGCAGCTGCTATGTAAAATTCATGCAATATCCGATGGTAAAATGACCATAACTCTCTCATACGAACTTCAAATTGGATGATTCTAGATGTTCTGGAAAGCTAAGACAAAGATCTACAATTTTCATTCTTTGAGTTTTGAGAGATTCGGATTGCATCATGGGTCAAATTGAGAAACAAGCAGCGGGAATGGTAGATTCGAGCCAAAAATGTAACGATCCAAGGGGCCTTTATTTCAATTCCTACAAAACAAAGTAAAAACACATAAAAGCATACAAAAACATATAAAAGTAATACAAAAACTACATTACACAACAATAAGATGAAAACACATAAAACTAAACGAAATGACCTAGGATTTACAAATTATCAAGCTCAAAAGCACTTAATTTGTGTGTATAAAACACACTCATCAAATAGCCCCAAACTTAAACCATTGCTTGTCCTCAAGCAAAACACACACTATAAAAATTAAACATTTCTAAATAAAACCTATCTTGAGCAATGAGTTAATAAGTTTAAGCAATGGCCTCAAAGCATAAACACGTGAAAACTCAAGGAAACTTTCAAAACGTTGCAAGTCTAGATTTACAATTAGCTAGTTATAGCTTGCTTTAGGTCCCTTCCGTGTATGTGTGAGTACCCAATAGCACTAAACCAATCAAGCTCGGATGAAGTTATGCAACCACATTAGCTTATGAAATAATCAAAATAAACCCCAAAACAACATGCTTAACACATCACTCACCGCAAATGTATACAAATCACAATTCCAAAAAATTTAAAATCAAAAGACTCTAGGTAAGTACATTTTATGCTCCATCTTATCTTAACTCCACTCTTGTGGGTGAGTGCATTTTACGCTCCATCTCAACTCAACATAAGATTTGATATATATATATATATATATAAAAAACTTTCTTTCTTTTGTCATCAAATTATAGAAGAGTGTGTCTTATGCTCTATCTCCCCTAAGCATATGTCCATGAGTGAGTGCGTTTTACGCTCCATCTCAACTCACCACATGACCATCAATTCAAACACAATACATTTGGACACCTTGCTTCAAGTGATGTTTAAACGAGTTCTAGAGTTTATAGATATATCTCACAAGCATTCGGTTATAAAAGCCTTCTCTAAGCATACAACTAACTCAATACTCATGGGTAGGTGCAAAAGAGTGAAAGGACGCATAAGCAAAACAATAACCATAATAACGATTAAGCACAAATACTAAGCAACATTTATCCATTTTCCATGAGTTAGAAACTATTCAATCAAGTTCTTATCATAGACCATGGATTGATCAAATTAAATCAACGCTCAAGAGACACATCCTAAAAATAATTTTTTTTCTTCAAAATAGCAAACAAAATTAAAATGCAGAAATAACTAACACATGCTATGTAGCTATGATGCCAATGCTATATGATCCACCCCCAAACTCAAAGCGAACAATGTCCTCATTGTTTATAAGATAAAGAAATGAAAACTGAGAACTTTCCTGATAGGCCAAGCGTCATGCTCGACCATAGCCTTCTAAACATTTGAGTCTGATGGTGGATAAACTGGTAACGGTTGTGGCTCAGGAGCATGCATTGGGGCGGCATTCGGATAATAACCAAGCAATTTCTTACCAAACAATGCCCAATCAGGCTAACATTCTTTTAGATAATTCGTTAACTATGTGATGCGCGCTGACTGAAATTCTTCATCAAATACCTCCCCCAAACTCAGTTTCAGCAAAAATTGCTAAGTTATTGTAATATTCAATCAAATCATCGCAATGAATAACCCAAAATCCTCCAATTGAGCCAACACAAACTCAATTGGGCAACCAATTTACATTTATCCAAATTTAACAGTGCATGATTACCCAATACAAATCCAAGTACAACAGTTTAACTAACCAATAATACCCATCACAATTGACAAATTTATTTTACTTGTATGCAAAAATTGGAGTAAGTACCTTGCTTTGTGTTGGCAAAAGAAGTTGCTTGTTTAGTACCTTCAATTTGGAGATGAATCCTTTTGAATGCTCAGTGGGTTAAGATGAATCCATGTGGGAGAGGGGAAGAATGAGTTTGGAAGTGTGAATGACAATACAATCCGGCTTGGGAAGAAATAAATTTTTTTTTCAGCTCGCCGGGGCGAGAAAATCCTGCCTTGTGAGCTCGTTGGGGCGAGCTCGCGCCGGGGCGAGATCGCCGCCAGGGCGGGAATTTTGTTCTTCAGGAGCTCACCGCGGCGCCAACCCCCTGTATCCCAAAACTTGATTTTTTAGCTTTTCAGTTTAGCAATCAATCTCAATGCCCCACACCTGCATTAATGCAACATATCAAAGATTAAATAGACAACATTAAGATTATGATGAGACATAGCAAGCAAATCCAATCCTAAAACTTTAACTAACTAAATACACACATAACTTGAAAACTTTAAAAATGCGGTAAATGAAAAACAACGAATGCAAATGAATGGAAATGAATGGGTTGTCTCCCATCGAGCGCTTGGTTTATAGTCCTCGGCCTGACTAACTCCCTGTTTTTATCCAATTCCCCTTCGAAATTTGAGGAACCCACCATCCATTGATAACTATGTAGCTTTTGGGAGGTTCCCATTAGTGAGAGCCATTGAGTTAAAGTCACCTAGCTTGCTTTTTGTAGATAAGTTCTCAATTTCAAATGTCAAGAAGCTAGGTGCTTCCTCCGTTGTGTCTGTGATAAGATTGGGGCATTGGGGCTTGTTAGGCACAACAGGCTCTTCTTCTATCTTCATTTCCTCGGCCCACCATGGTTCCACATTCATACTAGCTCCATCGTCACATAGAGCCTCGCCTAAGAAATGACTACCAAGTGGACACGGTATTGCAAAACTGCCCGAATCCTTGAACTTTGGTGGAGAAGGTGTATGAGGCACTATCAAAATTGGCGCATCCTCATTGGAGCTTAAGGCTAGATCTTCCTCGGCCTCCACTTCTTGCTCCTCACATGTCTTCTCCCCTATAGATTCCTCGAAAATCAGCTCGGGCACTCCATTAGCTTTCGGAACCGAGTCGTTGGGCCATGCTTCTTGATAGTTATTATTGAAGGCAATGACAAGCTGTCCCACCTGGTTCTCGAGAATTCGAATCGACGTCTCCTGACTTTTCAACATCTCCTCATTCGAAGCCATGATCTTGGACACAAGTTCCTTAAATTTTGACATCTTCTCTTCTTGAATAGGAGCTTGATCCTGAAAGTCTAGAGTGTATGATAGGCTTAGAGCATAACATTGATCATCATAATTGTAGCTCCATGTAGTATCCGGGTGATACCCCCAATCTTGGTGATAATCGGGATAAACATAGTTATTGAAGTAATCACCACCGTATTGTACCGGTCCAAAACTGACGGTGCATTGATGACTCAGATGATTGTCAACACAATAATCACAAGTAACTGTTATACCTTGAGTGCTCTCTACTACTAAAGCATCCAATTTCCTCGATAGTGTTTCAAATTGTGCTAACAATGTAGAAAATGCATTGAGTCCATCAATCCCAGTTTCCATTGGTTGAGTCATACTTGTGTACGACCATTGATCAACAAAGTCATCTATGGTGTACCTTGCAAAGAAGAAAGCATTAGAACAGAAAAATAAATGATTAAATAAACTAAAAACAAGTTTATATACAAGTTTAAATTAAGATCAATTTGATTGTAATTAATGTTGGAAAAACACTAGAAAAATAATTCCCCGGCAACGGTGCCAAAAATTTGTTGTCCGATTAATATAACGACAATTACGCGCAAGTATACGCGGTTAACAAGTAATAAAGAGTAAGTAGAGTATCGATCCCACGAGGAATTGTTATTAGTCTTTTCCAAGTATTAACCTTTTATCATCTCAATCTTATTTAAACAAATGACAATTGTTTTTGTTGTTTTGCATTAATGAAGATAACAAATAATCAAAGAACTATAGAAAGCTTTAATATAATGAAATCAAATAATAACAAGTCTAAGATTGCAATTTCCCCCAACACTTCATTTGAATGTCCTAACTCTCTCTTTTCAACTAGTTAAATCACAAGAATAGTTATCCGAGAAATCACTAGTATGTCTAAGCCTCTCTCAATGGTCAAATACGTATTCTCCATTACGGTGTATAGATATATCTCTAACCTACACACTAGCAAGATTCTCATATCAAGAACAATTAGTAAGGTGTATGTCACAAAACCTCATTAACTACTCCATCAATTACCAACTTTCGCAATAGAAATCATTAAGCATGGATTCTCCTATAGATACATGTGGTAATTAGGTATATGTATATCCTAAATGCAATCAAATTATCCATTCGCGAGGGTAATAAATAAAACACACGTCACTTAATTTCATAAATTACCCATAGGAATATCTAATTTTCACATGATATCATAACAAGGCCTCAACCTATACTTCCTCTCTCAACTCCATATAAGTTCACAAGGTAATTACTAGCTAGGTAATTAATATATAAAGCACAAATTATGATATCCAATCACAAATAATTAACTAACATCAAAGAGAGAGCATTCAATTCAAACTATATATTGGGTTCCATTGAAATCTTAGAAAATTAGTTCTAGTTCATGGGAATTAAAATAAACATCAAATTTGATCTATACATCATGATGGAATTACAAATTAAGAAGAGAATACCAGAGATAGAATGATAAAACCCCTTAGGAAGATATTCAATGGTTGCTTGATGGGTTGATTCTTGTTCTCTAGCTTTCCTTCAAGATTTGATACTCCTTGCTCTTCTTGTTCCTTGGACTTTGCTGAAAATTGCCTTGTATTGCAGATTTTTCCTCTCTAATTGATGTTATGTGTAGCTTCCGACTCTCTAGATTTGATGTTAGTAGTGTTAGATGGTGTTAGAATGAGTTAGAATACTTATATGAGCCGCCCACTTGGTGTTATATATGATTGGTATAAGAAACCGTAGCTTAGATATCAAAAATTGGCCAAATATCGTGAAATTTGACTACATCTAGGGAGTTACCGCCCCGACGGTGAAAAATGGCCTGAATTCCGCCTCCTCGGCGGTGGGCTCGCCCCGGCGGCGAAATAGAACTAGAAACTACCGCCCGGCGGTGGAGCTCTGTACTGCGAGACAGTTTCGATATCTATTGGAAAAATAGCCATAACTTCTTCGTCCAAACTCGGATTAAGGCGTTTAAAGAGGCTATGGAAAGCTAAGAAGTAGCTCTACAACTTTCATAACTGGAGCTGGACGAGATAATGGACGGCGAAAGGATCAAATTGGCCTGGAAGCAGCTGCTATGTAAAATTCATGCAAAATCCGATGGTAAAATGACCATAACTCTCTCATACGAACTTCAAATGGGATGATTCTGGATGTTTTGGAAAGCTAAGACAAAGATCTACAACTTTTGTTCTTTGCGTTTTGAGAGATTCGGATTGCATCATGGGTCAAATTGAGAAACAAGCAGCGGGAATGCTAGATTCGAGCCAAAAACGTAACGATCCAAGGGGCCTTTATTTCAATTCCTACAAAACAAAGTAAAAACACATAAAAGCACACAAAAACATATAAAAGTAATATAAAACTACGTTACACAACAATAAGATGAAAACACATAAAACTAAACGAAATGAGTTAGGATTTACAAATTTGAGCACTTAATTTGTGTGTATAAAACACACTCATCAATCGTTACAAGTATTAACTAGTAACTCAATCATTCTGAATTTATGTATATATTTCACATTTATATATATATATATAACACATATATATATATATATATATACAACTCGAATCATAATAAAAATTATTCTATATTAAATTCTTATTATAATTATTCTCAAAAATCTGGGTTGTCACATCATTCCCTCCTTATAAGGATTCCGTCCTCGGAATCACCGAAACATCCTGACTCAGTCCGCGTAAATCTTCTTCCGAAATTTCATCGTTGAATAATTTCAACGTATTATTATATCATAGGTTTTATATTACCTATTCCATCCACTTCTTTAACAATTCTTATAGGTTTTATTCTATAACATTTATCAACTCAATCATATACTGAGTATTATCCTTTCTTTAACTCATCAATTTCCTTTTCTAAGGATCCTTATATGCCACAATTATCATAATAATTTAATATCATGATTTACTAACTCATAAACATTCGGGATATTACATTCACCACTTCTTCTAAGAATTTCGTCCTCGAAAGTACAGCTTACTCATATTTGCTCATTCTACTCATCATTCTCCCTAAGAATTTCACTTCTTTTTTTTAAAAATTTCATCCGCTTCTTCTAGGAAATATTAATTCCATAATTACTATCATGCTCATATCATTCATTCATACAGACTTTCAGTAAAGCTTTACGCTTTCCTCTTTCAAGGATTCATTTAGAATCGTTGCATTCTACGACTACTTCTTTCTAGGGAAAATTACCCTTTTCACATTCAGTTTCCAAAATAATGGAATATCTTTCAGGAGTCTTCAACAATTGTTCGATAATTGTGAAGCGATATGAATCATTGAGTGGCCACCATGGCACTTACCTCTTACATGAATTACCAATATTGGATGCTGAGTGGTCATTAAGGACCAAGAACACATACTAGAATCACCAGAAATTCATCTGATAACCCAACATACTAATACAATAGGTGATTAGCCTAATGTACCCGAGGTCATGCATAACCCCTTTTACATACTGTTTCCGCGCATAGTCGGATTTTCCCGACATCAAAAATATTACCCCTTCTATGAGGGTTGTTCAACTCAGCAGATATAAAAGCCCGCACCAAAATAATTTGGTTTGGAAAACATTGTCAAAGAATTTTCGAGTTTCATAATCACATTTCAACGTTCGTCTAGCCGAATCAAATAGCTTAGACTCACATCAACGATTCGGACATCAATCAAAATATTTTAGCCAACTCAATTAGCATACTTTTTCATACTTTAAAGAAAACAAAAATCATTTTATGACGTCATAATACTGCACTGTTGCAACAGTGTGTTAGGATTCCGTCATTTTGTAACTTTGTCATACTACATCATACCATAGTGGGTTGACGATCCTATGATCACATCCAACACTAAGTTAATCTACATTGATGACTTCATCATCTGTCATTCTACACCAGGTTCCTTGATGCATTGATGACTATTTAGAAATACATTTTGATATTTTTAAATCATTTTGCCTAACTGGAGCAATTAGCATAGGCATATGAATTATAGGATTCTTTTTAAAACTTATTGGTTCAAAAATTTGATCCAACATATTTTTTGAAAACACAAAAGTGTAAAAATCAGCACGATGTCAATAAATTCGAAATCTAGCATAGCTAGAAGATTTGGAATATCCTTGTCTCCTCATCAACTTCAATTTCTATTCAATGCATCATTACTTAATGATTCTATCTATTTCTAACATCACCAATGCTCATCATTTTGAGAATTCACAATTCTCGCTCTACAACTTTCCTATACCCCAATATAGTTCATCAACTTACCACACATTATGAGTTCAAGAACTTGCCACAATAATATGAGTTTAGGAACTTGTCATAGCAATACGTAGTCCAAGAACAAATCAAGGACTGTCTATACGCTGAGGGGCTCAAAACATACCATATGATTATGAGTCACAAACTTACCATAAGCATGAGTTTCAAGAACTCGCACCTAATCTTATTATTCTCTAACCATTAAAGATAGATATGAGAAAAGAATCACCTTCTCGTCATACGTATAGCGATAGCGCGATATCAAGTTCCAACGATTATCAATATAGGAAGCTAAGTGATTGTTGAACCCATCATAATCCCCTGCCCATACAAGGAATCGATCAACTTAACCACTAATCAATATAGGAAGTTAAGCGGTGGTTACACCAAGCACAAATTCCCCGCCCATACAAGGAATTGTTCAACTAACCACTATACCGATATAGGAAACTAAGTGGTTCTCAAACCAAGCACGAATTCCCCGCCCATACAAGGAATTGTACAACTCAGCCACTAACATGAGTCCTCAATTGAAATCACCCCCAATCCTAGCTTACTCGTTGCTCAACAAGAATTTAATTCGTGTTTCATCATCCAACTCTTTCCGAGTTTTACTCGTACTATCTCATAGTACCATCTATCTATAGCATTGAGCTAAAATTTTCAATCATTCAATTGATCATCTGTCATTCTATGACTTAATTCAATCATTTCGTGATCTTACTCTACAATCGTTTTACATTACGATCTTCCTTATCCTACGATCGTTTCATCCTACGACCTTCTATACTCTTCTCTCTAATCATAATATATGATTTTATTGCATTTATCTTATAGACCTCGTCTATTAATCAACACTTGTCATCTTTATCGCTGGAGTCAGGTAACTCCTAATTCTTATCTTCTATAACACATCAAGATTCTTCCTTGAATCGTCTCATATATATCTCAACTCTTACTATGAATTTTTCTAAATTCATTTACTATCGATTAAACTCTATTTCAGTTTATTCCTTATCATCCTCTCTACGGTTATAGCCTAAAGTACCCATACCTAAGGTTTATAATCTATCAGCTCTAATACCAACCTGTGACGCCCCCAAATCCAGGTCTCCTTAACCTCGGATTCGGTGCATCACTGTGCAACTCATATATCATTCTAACAATAACTTATTGCGGAATAATAAAAATCATTTCGTATGAGAAAGTTATGCCCATTTTAGTAAAGGACGTCAAAGCTGATTCTGGCCTAAAATTGACCCGGCGTAACTACGCCCAAAAAATGCCTTTGGGCGGCGTCATTATGCCCAAGTCCGGAAGCTCAGGCATAAAGCCAGCATCATTACGCCCGAACTTAGTTTCCTGCTCTGTTTTTCGTGTTCTAGACCTATCTTGCTTCCAACCACCATAATTCCTTCTATACACGTTCAAATTGGTCCGTTCCGGACTCTATGGACTCCTAAGACATAGAGCTACGACATATCAAAAATTCAGAGCTATCCATTAACATTAACATGGCCAAATCTTATGCTAAAGTATCAACTCATGTTATATTTTCGTGTTCTTGGTGTTCTTGGTGTTCTTTACAAAAATTATCACTAAATCTTTGTTTTTGCATCTTTTTAGTCCATTCCAACTGGGTTAACTTCTTAACCCATGAAACTACACTTCTATAACATCAAACAAATTATACTAACATGGAATCTAAGTTCTAAGTACTCAAAAATTTGTCCAAAGGTCCAAAGTCGAAAAATGTCCATTGTTCTTCATGTTCTTCATCCTCCTTAAGCATAGGTAAGGATTTCTTGCGTTTTTGTCCACTTTAATGTTATTAATGGCTTACAAAGTCTTTTGGCAACATTATTAAGTAACCACAACCAATAATATCAACCAAAAATTTCCAGAAAATCAAAACCCATCACAAAAGCTTGAAAGGCTTGAAAAACTCAAAAATGGAGGAAATGAGCTTGAGGTTGGGATTTTTACCTTTTGTTAATCCATTGAAAAGTTAGAGAAGATAAACTAGAGCTTGCTAGAGTTGCTAGAAGCACTTCTTCTTCCTCCCAAACTTCTTCTTCTTCCTTCTTCTTTTCCGGCGACTCTCCTCCCTTTTCTGGCGACTTCCTCCTTCTTCCTTCTTCCTTCTTCCTTCTTCTGCAGCTCTCTCCCTCTCTCTCTTTCTCTCTATCTGCTGATGGAATAGTTAGAATGGGATGCAAGAGAGAATTGAAATAGTTTGAATGGGATGGGAGAGTGGAGGAGTAATTTAGAGAGAATGGGTTTGTGGCTCAAGGAGTTTGCCGACAACTCCTCATATCTCAATTCTAATTGGTCTAAAATAGGGGGTTGGTTCCCTCTTGGAGTAACAAGCCAAAATAAATACCTAAATACACCAAAATTATATCCGAAAACTCCCATTTTGTACCAAAACTGGTAAATAACTCTACCCAAAATTAAAATGGGTACTCCCATAATTATTGGGATGGGTAAAAATAATTATTATAAGATTTGTCCATTTACTCGGAACACCCATATAATACATTTCGGATACGAAAAAAATCACGTATCAGCTCAAATAAAATTTCTGACACTTAAAAAAATTATTCCTTTGCATACACGTCTTAACAAAATTAATAGGAATCGAAAAAAAAAGACGTAAAAATATTTAGGCGTGAATAGTGTCTCAGAAAATGTGCCCCGTGAATAGTGATTTAACGATTTTTCGCAAAATCAATCTATTCGCTCCCACGTGACAACAACACCTAAAACCAACACATGCACATAATCCAAGTTATAAAATAACCTCAAAATAACTCTCACAAAAATAATATTTAATCTATTTAATAATATTAATAAACCCAAATTGCAAGGGTATTCACGATTCGTGATCGCTGCTCTTCACGATTAACTCCCCATAATCATATACATCATCGCACATATATCCCGCCCATAATTCGGGTTAGCGTCTTTACAACAAATAACTCGTTCAATATTATTATCCATCAACTATTTATTTAATCCAATAAATAGTACTCTAGCGATATTTCTCGAAACCGCCAAATTAGCTTATACCAAAACTTTCATACTTACTAATCATCGTCTACACATAGTCTAGGTTATAATATAACCTTTAAACTCTTAACACATAATATTATTAATAAAAGTCTATTTTATTAAATAATATTCATAAGCTCGAATTACCAAGCTACTCATGGCTCGCGATCGTTACAAGTATTAACTAGTAACTCAATCATTCTGAATCTATATATATATTTCACATTTATATATATACATATATATTAAGCTTACCAAATAAAACACACACACATATATATATATATATAAACATATATATATATAACACACACACACACACACACACACACACACACACACACACATATATATATATATATATATATATATATATATATATATATATAACCCGAACACAAACACACACACACACACACACACACACACACACATATATATATATATATATATATATATATATATATGCCATGTTATCTATGATATCCAATTGGTAGAAGGCTAAAAATATCTCACAGTAGGAAGATATTAATGGTCAAAACCTATTGATCGACCATGAGCGTTCTGTTTTTGGGCAACCCAGAAAAACCAAGAACAGCTCTGACAGTGTCTGACAAGCTTTTGACCAGCCTAGATCTTGGCCAAATCATATAATTTATAAGGTCTTAATGTTTTTAGTTGTTCTGTGCCATGTAATCTACAAGTATAAATCGACTAAACACATAAAGCTAACCTAGAATCAAAGATATTAGCGGTCAAACCGCATTGACCATTATGACTGGGTGAGTTTCTGGGTTACCTAGAAACTCAAGAACAGCATGAACATGGTGGTTTGACCGGATCAAATCTTCAACATGTGATATAATTAGTGTTAGTTTGATACATGTCGTTATACTCTGCCATGTTGGCTACAACAAGCAACAAAAATCAAACCCAAAACATTAAACAGCTGGAATTAATTTGAGGTCAAAAGTCCCAATTGGACCATGACCGACTGTTCTTCATGAAGAACACCTTTAGCGACAGTCTTCATCCTCATTTCCAGAAAGCTAAGTTACTAAGCAGTCCGTCGCTAAAGCCCTTTTGCGACGGTTTTAAATAAAAATTTATAAAAATAATTAAATAAATATTAAATAATTCATAATAATTAATAATTAAATATTAAAATTTCATTTTTAATTATATTTAATAAATTTTAATATTCTGATAAATTTTTTAATAATTATTTAATTTAATTTAATATTAAATTATTTAATAAATATATTAAATAAATGATTTAAAAAATAATATTAATGTATTTAAATTAGTTTCAATGATAATTAACTCATTTAAAAATATTACTAACTTTCCAAAATTATTATAAACAATAAATAAATTATTTTGAATAATATACTAAGTATTTAAAAATATTATAAATGATAATTAAATCATTAAAATATTAAACTAAGTTTTAAAAATTATTATAAATAATAATTACATTATTTAAATGATAAAATAAATTTTAAAAATATTATTAATGATAAAATAAATCATTTAAATAATATTCTATCTTTCTAAAAATATTATAAATGATAAATAAATCATTTAAATAATATTGTAAATATCAAAATTATTCTAAATGATAAATAAATTATTTAAATAACATATTAATGTTTTAAAAATATTATAAATGATAATTAAATTATTTTAAAATATTTCTAGGCTTATAAAAATTATTTAAAAATAATATTAAGCTTCTAAAAGTGTTATAAATAATGAATAAATTATTTAGACTAATATTTAAGCTTCCAAATGAAGTTTTATTGAACAACCTATGTGTTTAGCTATCGAAAGTCGCGACTGAGATACCGAATCAACGTCGAACCTTAACAAAACTTGTCTAGATTAACTTAATACATGTTATTATAAGTTCTAACACTTATTATTGATATACGTAGACTGTGTACGTTGACAAATTGTATTAAAATTTTGATAAATGAACTACGCTAAGGCAAGTCTTCTAACCTTGTTATATTTAAGCAAGTATTATGCATCTTGCTATCAGTTGTTACAAAGTTATTGCTTCTTGTTCAGCATAACTTAAGAAATGGATCATTATTCGTATATTGCTTGATAGAGCTTAAATTGTTGTGTCAAACCAAATTATTTTGGTAAGACATCTTATACTGAGAAATGAAACACCTTGATGTAAGGTTGTAAAATCGTTGATTATATATTGACATAAAATCGTAGGATGATATGCATACTCCTAGGATATTGGTTAGGTTGATCCCCTACCAGATATCCAAAAGTCAAGCTTTTCTAAGTCATTGAAGACTGATAGAACTGATTGAAACACATGGTTCATGTACTGAACCCTCAGTAATACATCGTTGACATCTTTCAAATCAAACACATTGTGTTTACCTTTTCAAATGAACTTGCTGAGCATTTCTAGCTCATTCTTGCATATATCTTCTTTTGCAGTTTTAAATGATAATCCCGGCACTTCTGGGACAGACAAAGGAAAATGCCATGTTAATTAGTTTTAATTACTGTTTTGAATAATTCAAGTCTTTTATAGGCTTTGTTGTAATAACTTAGTACTGAGAACGATGTAACCGAACTTAATGATATGAAATATATATTATCATCCTTTATTGTATCGAATGCGTTATACTCTGCTCTTTACATTGTTTAGCATAATTGTACTAAGTAAATACAGTATCTATATGAACTATACATCTGAATGAGGGTATTTAAATGATACTGGGAGTTCTGTAAGCACTGAGGTTACACTTAATGAGCGTCGGTAAGGTGCCACCTTTACCGGAATGCGCCCCTCAGTTCCAAGAACAATCTTATCATTAATACTGTGAATGTTAGATAGATAGGGAATATCGATATGAAAGATATATTCATAAGATATGAAGCTATACATCCAAGTAAGGGTATCCAAACACAGTTAACGTTCTAGCAAGAACTAGTATCTATTATGGGATATTGTGAACCCTGGATAGATAGAAGTCATATATTATTTTATATTTATTGTTGTATAGTGTCACGTGAGCACCAAATCTGCTACAGGGAGTGTAGAGAATTTGGGGGCGTCACAAGGAACTTATTGTTTAGCACTGCCTACGGGCAAATCCATTAGTTTAAATAATTGTTATTATGTTCCAACACTCATTAGAAACATTATTTCAATTTATGTATTGGATATGGATGGTTTTGATATTATAATAAAGAGCAACAGTTATTCTATTTATAATAAAAATATTTTATATGGTGTTGGTAATTTACTGAATGAACTTTACATACTTAACTTGCATGAAAATATATTTGAAATTGAACAAACAAAAAAAGAAAAAGAGATGATGTTAATTATACCATTATGTGGCACTGTAGACTCAGTCATATCAATGAAACAAGATTAACTATGTTGCATAAAGATGGGCTTTTAGAGCTATCTGATTACGAATCATATCCAACTTGTGAATCTTATCTCATGGGTAAAATAACTAAATCTCTTTTGAGTGGAAAAGGAGAAAGAGTTGCATAATTGTTAGCATTGGTACACACAAACGTATGTGAACCTATGACAACGAATGTGGGAGGAGGGTATTCTTATTTTATTACTTTCACTGATGATCATTCAAGATTTGGATATGTGTATTTGATGAAACACATATCTGAATCTTTTGAAAAGTTCAAAGAATTCAGAAGTGAAGTAGAGAAGCAAACTGGTAAAAGTATTAAAATTCTTCGATTGGATCGATGAGGGGAATACTTAATCAATGAGTTTCTCAATTGTCTCAAAGAAAATGGTATAATCTCACAATGGACTCCATCAGGGATGCCGCAGTTGAATAGTGTATCTGAAAGGAGAAATCGAACATTGTTGGACATGGTTCGTTCCATGATGAGTTTTACCGACCTTCAAGTATCCTTCTGGGGTTATGCCCTAGAAACGGCTGTATATCTACTTAACAAGGTACCTACCAAATCCGTCCCAAAGACCCCATATGAATTATGGACAGGGAGAAAACCAAATCTTAAGTATGTTAAGACTTGGGGTTGTCCAGCTTATGTCAAAAGGTTTGAGCATGATAAGCTAAAGACTAGATTCGACAAGTGTAGATTTGTGGGATACCCTAAAGAAACAGTAGGGTATTAATTTTATCATCCTACTAATCAAAAGGTGTTTGTTACAAAATATGTTGCCTTTTTAAAAAAGGAGTTTATCTTTGAAGGGGTTAGTGGGAGTAAGATATATCTTGAAGAAGTTCAAGAACCACAAAATACTACGGATCAAAGTCAGGTACTTGACCAAGTGGAAGAACCTAACGTACCACAACCTATTCTTAAATTTAGAAGAGTACCGAAGATACCTGATAGGTATGAATTCATCATAGAGGATGATGATGAGGTACACATCATAGGTGATGATGATCCATTGACTTACAAAGAGGCTATGAGTAGTAAAGACTCAGAGAAATAGCTAGAAGCCATGAAATCTGAGATAGACTCCATGAATGAAAACCAAGTATGGACTTTGATTTCACCACCTAAGGGCATTAAGCATATTTGGTGTAAATGGGTGTTGGGATATTTGTATATATAACAAATATGATTCATACACGCAAGTGCACGTGATCTACAAGTAATATAAAGTAAGTAAGATATCAATCCCACGGAGAATAGAATTGCAATTATAACTTACAAACACCGATTTTATAATTATTTTGGTCTCTTTAAACAGGTGAATAATGTGATGAATTTGTCTAATGATTACTAAAGAGAGAAACAAATCAAATTACAATTGTATAAATACAAGTTTATGGGTTTTGGGATTATAATTTCACTTATTACAAAACTTAGATTTCCATGCTTCCTATTGCTTCTAATTGGTTATTAGAGAATGTTGGTCAAGAACACGAATGTAAAATATGGCCACCTCTCAATGCACCATAATCATATCACATTAAATCCACAATTGATAGAATGAATGTGAACACCCTAGATGACTAACGCACTATATCTCTATGTGAATTACAATCAAGAGGGTTGAAGTACGAGTTCTTAATTGGCCACATATGGTGCTTCGGTATATCTCTATCCTAAGCACGAAACATTAATCCACGAGAAATGTAGTAATAATGACCATATGCTAGCATACTCAGATCTTAATTTATACTTCCTTTCTCAATTCCATATAAATTATCACAGTAATTGGTGATCAAGAAATTAAACTTTCAGTATAAATTATGCTAGACATTCATTTCACAACCAACTATCAACAATAAGGAAGCATATCAATTTTCAGTCGTGTAAAAGATTCATTATAATCCCAAAAATTAAATTTAGTTCATGCTGATAATAAGAGAATTCATCATACACAAATGGTTCATCATTGTTTTTACAGAATAAGAAAATAAATCAAAGACAGGAAATAATAAAACTCCCTGCTTCAATTTTCCCGTTTCTGCTAATCCGTTGATTTTCCAAGTTGTGATGATCCTCGGTTTCTTGCTCCCAAACTTTAATTCAGCATCCATGTAGCTCCATTCTTCAGTTCCCAGGTGATTTTGATAATCATCAGCTATCTTTCGTTTTTTTGGAAATAAAATGCAGTCTGTGATAAATTTTCGTGGAGAGGAAGCTCTCTTCAAATTGATTCTCTGCCTGATTATATTCAAGCTTTCCAATTGTCTTTTCTTGACTAAATTTGACTCCCAACTGATAAAATAACATTCCACTAATCTCCTGAAAACCTGGCATTGATTCCACACTTTTTTGGCAAGTTTGCATAGCTGTCTGGAACGTGTCTGCATGGCTGGCTGGCGACGGGCGCAGCTGCGCAAGAGTACTGCCTGGAAATGGGCGCAGCTGCGCTGGAGGCTTCAGCAAGGAAAGGGTGGGTGCAGCTGCGTCGGTCTCAAGGCCAAGCTGGGCACAGCTACGCCGGCCTCAAGGCCAAGCCGGGCACAGCTGCGCCGACAGCTTCTGGGCACAGGGCATGGGCGCAGCTGCGCTGGCTTCCAAGCCAAAATGGGCCCAGCTGCGCTGTCTGTCAGTCTGCTGTACTACTGCACTCAGTCTGTCTCCTCGATTCTCGTGCACAGTGCTAGCAACTATTTTTTTTTCATTCAGCTCCCAAACAACATATGTCACATGCTCATTGCCAAATTGTCCAAAAATTGTGCAAAAGCTATAGAATGCAAATAGTGAAGCAATACCAAACAGAAGAGGAAAATGCATGAAAACACACTTTGGAGCTAATAGCTAAGCAACAAATGAAGCAGAATAGTATCCAATAAGTAGGTATGAAACCTACTCATCAAATACCCCCAAACTTGAACTGTTGCTTGTCCTCAAGCAATTAAAATGAAATGAATGCAAACATGGATGAAATGCAATAATCTATAAATGCACCATGAATCCTCATCAATTAGTAAACAATCCTTGTGTGCTTTGCCTCAGAAGAATCACAATATCAAACACATAAAGCATCAAACCAAAGCTTAGTTCAAGTACCATGATAGTCATGCAAATCAAACCCTGTAATGATTGATATAGTGTGTGTGTGTAGTATTCATCAAACTTATAGCAACCCAAATGATTCTCATAATATGTTTCTTAGGGGGAAATTTGTATACTCCAACTTGCAAACACAACAAATATGGTAAGTTACAGCTGAGAAACTGCTATGTCTAGATTGGTGACCGACTTAGGGGTTATTAGGACTATGATGCTTGGTTGTGCAATGCCTAGTTCCCTTAGGCTCTTCAATGATACCCATGTAGCGAGCTTTCGACCAACGACTCCCAAACCAATTGGTTTTAGGGCGCTAGGTATAGAGACATCCCCTAGGGCGTACTTATTCAAATATCAAAGGCCACAAAACTAGGCTAACCAAGCATATATATATATATATATACACTATTTTTTATATATCAACGAGTGCGTTTTATGCTCCATCTCGTTATTCAATTGCTCCACTAAGTTTCCCCCAAACTTAAACGTTTGCATTGTCTCAGCTTACACTACCCTCATTGCTTTTCTTTTATTAACACATCAATCTCCCTCCAGAACTCAATTATGCAAACTTTTAGGTTACTTAGTAAGACAATTACTGAATGAGTGCTAATCGATTATATCAGACTCAAAACAAACCAAGATTTGCAATGTATCATGGCAATCAACACAAGTCTTAGCATTTAGCATTTGTGAGCAATAATCACATAACCTGCAATTGAGGATGTTTACTAATTTCAGGATTATGCAATCTAAGCTACATGATATGATATGCATGAAAATAATGCCATTTTTTTTATACTGCAATTTATCCTAATATTTATCCTAATCATGCAAATATTAATAACAATTAAAAATAAAACATGCAAATAAACCAACAACAGATATTAAAACAATCAAATAAACCCTAATACCCCCAAACTTAAAATATACAATGTCCTTATTGGAGATAAAGGGTAAAGAGACTCCCCTTAGAGTCGTCCTCGTCGCCGCCAGGCGGTGTGTCAAGTGGTGGATAAGGGATGCTGGTGCCATAGGTGGGAAACTGGACATGGACCCCCTGCTGGCTGAAGGCCTCGAAAAGTGCGTCCGCAAAGGTGATGCTGTAGTCCCTGAAGCTAATGTGCAAAGCATCCATGCGGCGCTGCAAGCGGCGCATCTCGCGCTCATGTCCACCTACCCCTATCTGCTGCACTGGTGGTGCAGGCTCCTCCTCCTCACTGTCCTGCTCCTCATCTGCAACAATGAAACCCAACCCATTAGGACGGGACTTTCCACCGCGCCATACATTGAACTTTCTGATCGTGGCACTGTCAATATCCCGCATGGGTAATTGGAGGGTCTCCTCGTCCCATTCCACCTTTGCCGCAAGACAAAGGCGTGTGACAACCGAAGCGTGTGGAATGGCACCTGAAGTGAATGCCCGCATAAATCGAAGCATAGACTGGTGAATGATGTAACCCACATCAATGCTCCCTCCTTTCAGAATGCGGTGTAAAATAACCGCTCGGTCCCGGGTCACGTCCTGGTGGTGGGTGGTCGGTAGTAGACTCGCGCAAATGAAGGCGTACCAAGCCTTGGCATATCTATTCAGCGCGGTTTGGGGGAAGTGGACTTTCTGAGTAGTGCCCGCTTGTGTCTTCCATTGAGTGCCCGGTTGGCATATCTCCCGAACTAAAGCATCGAGATCAGTCTCGAAGCGGTCGATTTCCACCCATTTGGTGGTCTCAGCAGAAGTGGATGGCAGCCTGAATATCTCGTTAATTGTCTGTGTGGTGTAAGGGACTTGCTTGCCTCGTACGAAGGAGATGCCGTTTTGGGTTTCACGGGCGTTGGCATAGAACTCCCGTACAATGGCCATCGGGGCGGACAAGGGTGTCTCAATGAAAAGTAGCCATCCCAACCGCCGGATTTGGTCCAGAATCCTCCCATCCTGTGCTTTGGGCTTCAAACCCCTCTCCGGTATGAAGGATTTGACACTCAACACCTCCCAATAGTAGTGTTGGGTGGAGAGGTTGAGAAATTTGGTGGCATCCAGAGTGTTGATGCCACCCCCCGCGGAGTTAGTATCGTTGCTAGATGAAGAGGGTTGGGGTGTTCTTGCTCTCTTAGGCATGATTGAATGTAGCTAGGTTTAGGGTTTGAGATATCAAAGATGAGATGAAAGGGTTTTCTTTGCTTTTGCTTCTGCTCTAAGGAGAGAATAGGTTTAGGGTTTTATGTTGTAATGTGACTTAACTGATGGGACGGGTCCTTTATATAAAAAAAATTTCCTGCCGATGGGTGCAGCTGCGCGCTTGCTGCCTTGTTGTTTGGGCGCAGCTGCGCTGGTGCCCAGTTTCCCACTTACAAGCCCGGCGCAGCTACGCGATGTTTGGCTTGAGGAACGGCGCAGCTACACACATTAGAATATCAGATGAAAAACTCAATCCATAAAATCATCGAACATACCTGCAAAAGGAAAGGAAATTTTAGTTCAAACTTATAAACTCTCATAAGGTGCATAATTAATGTAGTCAAAACTTTGTACCCCCAAACTTAAAGTTGACAGTGTTCTTAATGGCTAAGATGGACCCAATTAAAGCTTACGCATTTCCCTGAGGATATGTCATCCGCTATTGATATCGTCTGTTTAAGCCGCATGGTTGAGGGCGTGATTGGATACCTGAAAAGCAAACAAACATGTTAAAATGAAATCATACAAACTCAATTATAATCACACATGAATAAAAAGTAAAACAATAAATTCGGGTTGCCTTCCGAGAAGCGCTTGGTTTAAAGTCGGTTAGCTCGACTATCCGTTGGTGCTCAATCCAAGGCTAGGACAACTGAGGATTGTCGGCGATCGACTTCGCCTCCCCAATAGTGTTTCAGTCGCTGACCATTTACCTTGAATGGCTGCTCACTGTCATTTCCAACAATTTCAACGGCCAGGTTTGAGCTTTCCCGGGAATAATTTGAGCCTGGAATTAAATAGCAAGACCGCTTGGCCAGGTTCAAATTTTTTCTCGATGATTTTTTGATCGTGCCATCTCTTTACCTTTTCTTTGTAGAGTTTGGAATTCTCATAGGCTTGCAAGCGGAACTCATCAAGTTCATTTAGCTGTAGAAGTCTCCTCTCTCCCACTGCGGATAGGTCAAAATTTAGCTTCTTGATTGCCCAATACGCCTTGTGCTCTAGTTCGACCGGGAGATGGCACGCTTTGCCATAGACCACATGGTATGGAGACATGCCGAGGGGTGTCTTATAGGCAGTTCTATACGCCCATAATGCTTAATCTAGCTTCAACGACCAATCTTTCTAGGAAGGATTAACAATTTTCTCCAGAATTCTCTTCACCTTTCTATTTGACACTTCGGCTTGACCATTCGTTTGCGGGTGGTATGCCGTGGCAATTCTGTGCCTCAATCCGTATTTAGATAGGAGGGTTGTGAACTGTTTATTGCAGAAATAACTGCCCTCATCACTAATGATAGCCCGCGGGGTGCCAAATCTAGTGAAAATGCTCTTTTGTAGGAACCTCAGAACCACCTTCGCATCATTGGTTGGTAATGCAGTAGCCTCCACCCATTTGGACACATAGTTAACTGCAAGAAGGATATATAGATTATTGCAGGATGACAGGAATGGTCCCATGAAGTCTATTCCCCATACATCAAAGATTTCCACCTCCAATATTACATTTAATGGCATTTCTTTGCGGTTGGAGATGTTGCCCACCCGTTGGCATCGATCACAATTCTTTATGGATTGGTGGGCGTCTTTGAACAAAGTGGGCCAATAAAATCCGGCTTGGAGTACTTTGGTTGTTGTTCTTTGCGTTCCATAATGGCCTCCATACAGAGAAGAATGACATGCATGCAATATACTGGCAGTCTCGGCCTCAGGAATACACCTGCGGATCACAAGATCTGTACATTGTTTGAACAAGTAGGGCTCGTCCCACATGTATCTCTTTGTATCATGCAGAAATTTCTTCTTCTGTTGATGAGTTAGATCCGGGGGAAGAACATGACTCACCAGGTAGTTGACTATATCGGCAAACCATGGGATCTCAGAGGTTATTGCAAATAGCTGTTTATCGGGGAAATGATCATTTCTTTCAGCCTTATCTTCACCTTCCCACTCCGGATTGTCTAATCTGGAAAGATGATCGGCTACTAGGTTCTCTGTGCCTTTCTTGTCCTTTATTTCTAAGTCAAATTCTTGGAGCAAAAGGATCCACCTGATTAATCTTGGCTTAGCATCTTTCTTCGATATCAAGTACCTAATTGCTGCATGGTCTGTGTGCACCACTACTTTTGTTCCAATGAGATAGGACCGAAACTTGTCGAATGCATAAACAATAGCGAGTAGTTCCTTCTCGGTGGTGGTGTAATTCATTTGGTCTTCTGAGAGTGTTTTGCTGGCATAGTAGATCGCATGTAGAACCTTTTCTCTACGATGTCCCAATACCACTCCCACAACGTAGTCACTAGCATCGCACATAAGCTCAAATGGTAAAGACCAATCTGGCGCCACTATCATAGGTGTTGTTGTCAACTTCTTTTTTAACAACTCAAAGGCTGCCAAGCAATCTTCATCGAATATGAATGGGATATCCTTTTCCAATAAACTGCACAGGGGTTTAGTGATCTTGGAAAAATCTTTGATAAATCTGCGGTAGAACCCAGCATGTCCCAAGAAACTCCGAACTCCCTTTACTGAAGATGGTGGAGGCAATTTCTCGATGGTTTCAAACTTTGCTTTATCCACTTCTAACCCTTTTATTGAGACTTTGTGTCCCAATATTATTCCTTCTTGGACCATGAAGTGACATTTCTCCCAATTAAGCACAAGATTTGTTTTGACACATCTCTTTAGTACCATAACCAAATTCTTGAGACAGTTGTCGAAGGAATTTCTGAACACTGAAAAATCATCCATAAAAACTTCCATTTTGATTTCTACCATATCAGAAAATATCGCCATCATGCACCGTTGAAATGTGGCGGGAGCATTACATAGACCGAAAGACATCCGCCTGAATGCAAAAGTTCCATATGGATAAGTGAAAGTTGTCCTCTCTTGATCCTCTGGAGCGATGGCAATTTGATTATATCCAGAATATCCGTCAAGCAGGCAATAGTAGTCATGACCTGCTAATCTGTCCAACATTTGATCTATGAATGGAAGTGGGAAGTGATCTTTCCTTGTGGCTTTGTTGAGCTTTCTGTAGTCCATACAGACTCTCCATCCCGTGTCCGTTCGAGTTGGTATCAACTCGTTGTTCTCATTCCTTACCATATTTATTCCCCCTTTCTTTGGGATACATTGCACAGGACTCACCCATGGACTGTCAGAGATAGGGTAGATGATCCCGGCGTATAGCCATTTTAGAATTTCTGCTTTCACCACCTCCTTCATTATGGGATTCAGCCTTCTTTGATGCTCTATGGTAGGCTTGCTATCATCTTCCATCAGAATCTTGTGCATGCAAATCGAGGGGCTGATTCCCTTTATGTCGGCGATGGTCCATCCAATAGCTCCTTGGAATTCTCGAAGGATTTTTATCAGCTTGCCTTCCTGTAAAGAGGTTAGTGTAGAAGAAATAATGACAGGTAAAGTATCAGAAGTGCCTAGATATGCATATCTGAGGTGACTAGGCAGGGGCTTGAGCTCACGTTTAGGAGGTACCTCTCTAGATGGTTTCAAATGAGGTGAAGGTTCTCCTAAGCTTTTCAAAGGCTCAATTGGCACTTTGAACTTCGCCATCCTTGGTATTGCATCTAGTGAATGGACATACTCACAGTTCTCGGGCTCATCCAAGTCAATGTCTCCTGTCAGTGTCATCTCAAGTAGGTCATTACATGTGGCTTTCATAAACTCTTCCATCACTGCACTATCACTAATATCTACTCGGAAACAGTCTTCCTCCTCAAATGGGAATTTCATAGCTTTAAAGACATTAAAAGTGACTTCTTGGTCTTGAACCCTCATTGTCAATTCTCCCTTTTGCACATCAATGAGAGTCCTCCCGGTAGCTAGAAATGGCCTCTCAAGTATGATGGGAATATCCTTGTCTTCCTCGAAGTCTAGGATTATGAAGTCAGCTGGGAATATGAATTTATCAACCTTAACAAGAACATCTTCCACAATTCCTCTTGGATAGGTGACAGAACGATCGGCTAGCTGTAGAGAGACATTTGTTGGCTTGGGTGTTGGTAATCCCAACTGAGTATAGACGGACAATGACATGAGATTAATGCTTGCACCAATATCACATAAGCATTTCTTAAACGACAGGTCGCCAATGGTGCAAGGAATGGTGAAACTGCCCGGATCCTTCAGCTTTGGTGGTAGCTTTCTTTGTAATACCGCACTACACTCTTTTGTCAAAGCTACAATTTCAAAATCTTGCAATTTCTTCTTCCTTGACAGAATCCCCTTCATGAACTTGGCATAGCTCGGCATTTGCTCCAAGGCTTCTACAAATGGTATGTTGATTTGAAGCTTTTTAAATACCTCAAGAAACTTGGAGAATTGCTTGTCCAATTTTTGTTTTTGCTGCCTCTGAGGGTACGAAACTGGTGGATAATATCTTGTGGGAGGGGGTTGAGTCTTTTCTGTGTTTTCTCTTGGTGTGGGCTTAGATTTCTTTATGCTATCGTCCTCTCCAAAAATTTCAGCAGATTCAGTTTCTGGGGAAGGGCGCAGCTGCGCTGGTTCCTCTTGCAAAATGGGCGTAGCTACGCCGGTTGGCAGAGTCTGTTTTCCACTTCTGAGGGTGACAACTTGGCGTTGCTCCTTTCCACTTCTCCTTGGATTGATTTATGTATCACTAGGGAGAGCTCCCTGAGGTCTAATAGATAACAAGCTGAACAATTGACTCATTTGGTTCTCCAAGTTCTTGAAACCCAATGTTTGGCCTTGCTCCAACTTATCAGTTTTGGCCATGTAACTGTCCATCTTTTCATTCAACTCAGCAACCTTCTTATAAGTAGCTGTGGTTTGTTGTTGATTGTGGAACCCCGAAAGATTATGAGGTTTTGGAGCTTGTGGATAGTCTTGATGGTTGCTCCATGAGAAATTAGGATGATTCATATTCCCCGGATTGTAGTTGTTCTGATATTGATTTGCTGGCCGTTGATAGTTGCTCATAAAATGCACAGATTCGGAATTAATAGCACATTGGTCAGAAGAGTGTGAGCCTGCACAAAGCTCACAAATCATGGGAACTTGCTGCCCCTTTCCTTCATATAGGTTGTCAAACTTTTTGGCTATAGCAGATATTTGAGCTTGAAGTGATGTGGTTGTGTCAACATCTAATATCCTTGCTATTTTTGGTTGGCTGGATCTAGAAGTTGGCCATTGATAATTATTTGTAGCCATGGTCTCCAAAAGTTCATAAGCATCGTCATAGTTTTTAGCTATGAATGCTCCTCCCGAAGCTGCATCAATACCAGCCCGTGTGTGGATATTCAACCCATTATAAAATGTGCTAAGTTGCATCCATTATGGCAAACTGTGATATGGACACTTTCTCAATAGTTCCTTGTATCGATCTCATGTCTCATATAAGGATTCTCCATGATGTTGCTCAAATGAGGAGATGTCATTTCTCAACTTAGCAGTTTTGGCTGGTGGAGAGAATTTTGCTAAGAATTTCTGCGCCAAATCTTGCCAAGTCGTAATAGACCCCGGTGGTAGTGAGTGTAGCTAACTTGTTGCCTTATCCCTCAATGTGAATGGGAATAACCGCAATCTCACTGCATCTTCTGAGATTCCACTAAATTTGAATGTATCACAAATCTCTAGAAAGCTCATCAAGTGCTCATTTGGATCGTCAACCGCCATTCCCCCAAATTAGACAGAATTTTGGATCATATGGATAGTTCCTAATTTGATTTCAAAGGAATTAGCTGTTATGGCTGGCCTTGTGATACTTGATTGCAATTCATTGATCCTTGGCGTAGCATAATCTCTCAATGCTTTTTGCGCTTCACCCGCCATTGCTTGTGGTTGGTCTAGATTCTCCAGAGTATTTTCAGCACACTTTCTTGACTGTTGAAGCCTTTTCTCAATGTTATCCTCGAAAGGAAATAGGTCAGGATTCTTCGATCGAGTATGCATACACTACTCAAGAGTACCTATATCAATATAAAATAATAAATAGAATTAAGATAAGAACAGATTTTGTTTAACTAAAACCAATCTAATTTAAACTGATGATGAAAGATATAAATGCAATTACAATTCCCCGGCAACGGCGACAAAAACTTGTTGGGATATTTGTATATATAACAAATATGATTCATACACGCAAGTGCACGTGATCCACAAGTAATATAAAATAAGTAAGATATCGATCCCACGGAGAATAGAATTGCAATTACAACTTACAAACACCGATTTTATAATTATTTTGGTCTCTTTAAACAGGTGAATAATGTGATGAATTTGTCTAATGATTACTAGAGAGAGAAATAAATCAAATTACAATTTTATAAATATAGGTTTATGGGTTTTGGGATTATAATTTCACTTATTACAAAACTTAGATTTCCATGCTTCCTATTGCTTCTAATTGGTTATTAGAGAATGTTGGTCAAGAACACGAATGTAAAATATGGCCACCTCTCGATGCACCATACTCATATCACATTAAATCCATAATTGATAGAATGAATGCGAACACCCTAGATAACTAACGCACTATATCTCTATGTGAATTACAATCAAGAGGGTTGAAGTATGAGTTCTTAATTGGCCACATATGGTGCTTTGGCATATCTCTATCCTAAGCACGAAACATTAATCCACGAGGAATGTAGTAATAATGACCATATGCTAGCATACTCAGATCTTAATTTACACTTCCTTTCTCAATTCCATATAAATTATCACAGTAATTGGTGATCAAGCAATTAAACTTTCAGTCGTGTAAAAGATTCATTATAATCCCAAAAATTAAATTTAGTTCATGCTAATAATAAGAGAGTTCATCATACACAAATGGTTCATCATTGTTTTTACAGAATAAGAAAATAAATCAAAGACAGGAAATAATAAAACTCCCTGCTTCAATTTTCCCGTTTCTGCTAATCCGTTGATTTTCCAAGTTGTGATGATCCTCGATTTCTTGCTCCCAATCTTTAATTCAGCATCCATGTAGCTCCATTCTTCAGTTCCCAGGTGATTTTGATGATCATCAGCTATCTTTCGTTTTTTTGGAAATAAAATGCAGTCTGTGATGATTTTTCGTGGAGAGGAAGCTCTCTTCAAATTAATTCTCTGCCTGATTATATTCAAGCTTCCCAATTATCTTTTGTTGACTAAATTTGACTCCCAGCTGATAAAATAGCATTCCACTAATTTCCTAAAAACCTGGCATTGATTCCACACGTTTTTGGCAAGTCTGCATAGTTGTTTGGAACGTGTCTGCATGGCTGGCTGGCGACGGGAGTAGCTGCGCAAGAGTACTGCCTGGAAATGGGCGCAGCTGCGCTGGAGGCTTCAGCAAGGAAAGGGTGGGTGCAGCTGCACCGGCCTCAAGGCCAAGCTGGGCGCAGCTGCGTTGGCAGCTTCTGGGCGCAGGGCATGGACGCAGCTGCGCTGGCTTCCAAGCCAAAATAGGCGCAAATGCGCTGTCTGTCAGTCTGCTGTACTGCTGCACTCAGTCTGTGTCCTTGATTCTCACGCACAGTGCTAGCAACTATTTTTTTTTATTTAGCTCCCAAACAACATATGTCACATGCTCATTACCGAATTGCCCAAAAACTGTGCAAAAGCTATAGAATGCAAATAGTGAAGTAATACCAAAAAGAAGAGAAAAATGCATTAAACACACTTTGGAGCTAATAGTTAAGCAACAAATGAAGCAGAATAGTATCCAATAAGTAGGTATGAAACCTACTCATCAATGGGTCTTTAAGAGAAAGACTGGAGCAGACGGCAAGGTAGAGACCTAAAAGGCCCGACTGGTTGCAAAAGGTTTCAAACAAAGACAAGGAGTTGACTATGATAAAACCTTCTCACCAGTAGCTATGCTCAAGTCCATTCGGATTTTACTTGCAATTGCAGCTTATTATGACTACGAAATCTGGCAAATGGACGTGAAAACGGCCTTCCTCAATGGGAAACTTGAGGAGAATGTATATGTGATACAGCCAGAGGGTTTTGTTTCAACGGTTGGAACAAATCAAGTCTGTAAGCTATAACGATCCATCTATGGTTTGAAGTAAGCTTCTCGAAGATGGAACATCCGTTTTGATGAGATAATCAAAGGGTTTAATTTTATTAAAAATGAGGATGAACCTTGTATGTACAAGAAGGTTAGTGGGAGCATTGTTTCATTCCTAGTATTATATGTACATGATATATTACTGATAGGGAATGATGTTCCTATGCTACAATCGATCAAAATTTGGTTATCTAAACACTTCTCCATGAAGAACTTGGGTGAAGCATCCTATATTTTGGGGATAAAGATCTATAGAGATAGATCTAAAAGGATGCTTGGCTTGACCCAAGGAAAGTACATTGATACGATGCTAAAGAAGTTTAGCATGAAAGATTCCAAGAAAGGTCTCATGTCGATGAGCCATGGAATACATCTCTCCAAGAAACAGGCTCCAAAGACACCTTAGGAGAGAGACCGTATGAGTAAGATAACTTATGCTTCAATAGGATCTATCATGTACGGTATGATATGTAATAGACCAGATATCGCTCATGCACTTAGTGTAACAAGCAGATATCAGTCGAATCTAGGAGAAGAGCACTAAAAGATAGTGAAAAACATCCTAAAGTACTTAAGAAGAACTAAAGATGTATTTCTTGTCTATGGTGGGTCTGAATTTAAACTAGAAGGCTATACAGACTCACGTTTTCAAACGGACCAAGATGACAGTAAATCCGTTTCAGGGTATGTGTTTACCTTAAACGGTGGTGCAGTGAGTTGGAAAAGTTTCAAGCAGCAAACAGTTGTTGATTCAGTGATAGAGGCATAGTACATAGCTGCAAGTGAAGCTGCAAAGGAAGCTATTTGGATGAAAAAGTTCATAACTGAACTTGGAGTGGTTCCTAGCATTAGAGGAGACATACCTTTATTCTGTGACAACACTGGAGATGTTGCGCAGGCTAAGGAATTCAGGTCTCATCAGAAATCTAAACACGTGTTGCGGCAGTTTCATTTAATTAGAAAGATCATTGAAAGATGAGATGTCACCCTGGAGCGTGTAAACTCTCAAGACAACATTGCAGATCCATTTACTAAAGCTTTAACTAAACAGCAGTTTGATCGTCACTTAAAGAAGATAGGTATTAGATACCATGGCGATTGGCTTTAGTGCAATTGGGAGATTGAAAGTAGTATGCACACAAGCTAATCATATTTGATATGATGTAGCATATACTTTGTAATCTTATTCATTTATTAATAAAAGTATTAAATGCATTTTACTTTATCTACATGGTGCTGTTATTTAATATGTGATAAACCCATAGTTTTAAAGCAATGCTTTAATAATCATGATGGTGATCATGCTAATGAGATCTAAATTCTTAGAAAGCTTAAAACTAAAATTGTTCGTAATCGTTGGATTACTAAAAGGAGATTAGTGAATCCGAATAGATTAGTACATACATTGCTTGCTCTTAGAAAGAGGATTATTGATCTCATAATCATTTGTGTGGAGACACTAAAGCAAGTATGTAAGTACTTATTGGAGAATAAGTTCACTGAACGTGGCTCGCTAAAGGATACCTAATGGAGTTTTACTCGCCTGTCAATAGTAATTCCTCAAATGATAGTAGTACAAGTGATCCTTAGACTTGAGATCATCATAGTATCTTGTGTATGATGAATTATACTTTGACATGTCCCTTAAGACCTTTAGGGTATATCAAAGGGTATGATTGGGAATAATAAGTTAGGTTTAGAGATAGGTGAATGATCAACAAAAAATTTACCACATCTAGTAAAAGATGTGAATGTCATATGTGATTCGATAAATGACAACTCAGTACTCCTTGGCCAAGGTAGAATGAAATTAGAAATGAGTTTCTAATTTGCATTATTTAAAGTTATGCATTTGGGAATCGAAATACATATAATTAAATAAAATAAGACTTGATAGTAATTCTATGTCTTATATTTAATTGGGACATTGTGTGGTAGAAGGATTGAATTGTATGATAACTATTCACTGAAAGGTTCTTTTGTGATTAATGTTGAAATATATATTATCTGAAAAGTCGTTGATCGTTAAGGGACTTACCCTTATTGTAGAATAAATGTTATTTATTTAAATGAATTAAATAGTTTAATTTATTTATTTAAATAAGATTAGAATTTTTCTAATTGATTTATTCACAACCGGTTTAATATGAATAACCTAAAGGGTCACGCCGCAAAAGAAAAATATTTATTTAAGAAGTAAATGGCATATTTGTAATAATAAGTTAAGTGTATTTAATTTAGTCTATGGAGATAGAATAAATTAAATAGCTTAATATTAATTATTTAATATTTTAGCAATATTAAATATAAATTAATACGAGGAGTCTTATTATTATTATTACTATTTTTATTATTTAATTCCTAAAATGGTTTCAGAATTAATTAATAAAAGTACTCTCAAAAATTCCTAATTGGATTAGGAGTTTAATTAATTAAAAGAGTTTAATTAAGACAATTAACCTAATCCTAAATAGTTTAGGAGGGTTCCCTATATCTATAAATAAGAGGAGTCTTATCATAGATTAGGGTTACATACTCTTGCATTATAATTGTGGAGAGTATTCGCAATTTCTGTAGAGATAAAAACTAAGGTTTTGCCAACACCCTTCTTCGTGGATCACCTCTAGAAGCCAAACACTTCGGTGGCTAACGTTGATCAAAAGAAGGAATTTAGTCGGTGGAATTTAAGGAGAACGCGAAGGAATTGGAGGTGAACTTGTACTCGAGGCAGCTTTGATTCACGAGGGTATAATTCTTTATCTCTATCTCTTTCGTTAATTGATAATTGAACATAAGGAAAGATCATGGTGATGATTTGTATTAAAATTTTTAAAACTGTTTTTTATCGCGCTTTCGCTCTATTTATGTAATTTGATTGCATGCTTGCGTATTATACAAACCTAACACATCGGGACCGGGGCACGGATTTCGAGGACGCGTTTTTGACATGTTTTTGACTAGATTTTTAGGAATTTCATATCTTTGCAATTCTTATATAATTAGGAAGTTTGTTAATTAGGATTTGATTACAATTTGGTTTCTTAGTTCAATTCCTTATAGAAATTAGGGTTTCCTTGTTACTATTATAAATAGTCGTTTTGATTATAATTCTAAGAACACTTCAGACTATTAATAAACGTTTAGTGAGATTATTCTCCTTTTGGTTCTTTGAGAACTCCCGAATTATTCATGGTTTGTCTATGAATGTTCAATTGACTTATTATACAACAATACACAGGTTGTGTATGGAGTCTTCTACTGCATCAATCGTTGATTGTACCAAGGTTACCGCTTACATATAAGTGAGGGGTCAAGGTGTCATTGATGTTCCATTTAACGCAGCGTTTTTGCACGATCAATTGTACCAAGGTTCTCGTCTCTTTATAGGCGTTGGGTTAAGGTGTCGTGAGCGTTCCACCTTATTGAAAGTAGTATGCACACAAGCCAATCATATTTGATATGATGTAGCATATACTTTGTAATCTTATTCATTTATTAATAAAAGAATTGTTTTTCTTAAAAGGCATTTTATATTATCTACATGGTGTTGTTATATTAAATGTGATAAACCCATAGTTTTGAGCAATGCTTTTAGAATCATGATGGTGATCATGCTAATGAGATCTAAATTCTAGATAGCTCAGAAACTAAAATCGTTCCTAATCGTTGGATTACTAAAAAAGGGATTAGTGAATCCGGATAGATTAGTACATACGTTGCTTGCTCTTAAGAAGAGGATGATTGATCTCATAATCATTTGTATGGAGACACTAAAACAAGTATGTAGGTGCTTATTGGAGAATAAGTTCACTGAATGTGGCTCGCTAAGGAATACCTAATGGAGTTTTACTCGCCTGTCAATAGGAATTCCTATAGTGATAGTAGTACAAGTGATCCTTGGACTTGAGATCATCATAGTATCTTGTGTATGATGAGTTATACTTTGACATGTCTCTTAAGACCTTTGGGGTATATCAAAGGGTATGATTGGGTATAATAAGTTGTGCATGGAGATAGCTGAATGATCAACAAAGAATCTACCACGTCTAGTAAAAGATGTGAATGTCCTATGTGATTCAATAAATGACAACTCAATAGTCCTTGGCCAAGGCAGAATGAAATTAGAAAGGAGTTTCTAATTTGCATTATTTAGAGTTGTGTATTTGGGAATCGAAATACATATAATTAAATAAAATAAGACTTGACAGTAAATTCATGTCTTATATTTAATTGGGACATTGTATGGTAGAAGGATTGAATTGTATGCTAACTATTCACTAAAAGGTTCTTTTGTGATTAATGTTGAAATCTATATTATCTGGAAATTCGTTGATCGCTAAGGGGGCTTACCCTTATTGTAGAATAAATATTAGTTATTTAAATGAATTAAATAGTTTAATTTATTTATTTAAATAAGATTAGAATTGTTCTAATTGATTTATTCACAACCGGTTTAATATGGAGAACTTAAAGGGTCACACCACAAAAAAAAATTATTTATTTAAGAAGTATATGACATAATTGTAATAATAAGTTAAGTGTATCTAATTTAATCTATGGAGATAGAATAGATTAAATAGCTTAATATTTATTATTTAATATTTTGAAAATATTAAATATAAATTAATAAGAGGAGTCTTATTATTATTATTATTATTACTACTATTATTTAATTCATAATAGGGATTGGGAATTAATTAATAGAAATACTCTCATGAATTCCTAATTGGATTAGGAGCATAATTAATTAAAGGAGTTTAATTATAATAGAAACCCTAATCCTAAATAGTTTAGGGAAGGGTTATTCCTACATCTATAAATAAGAGCAGTCTTATCATAGATTAGGGTTACACACTCTTGCATTAGATTATAGAGAGTACTTGTAATTTCTATAGAGATAGAAACTAAGGTTTTGCCAACACCCAACTGCTTGAATAGATATTATTCCTTGGTGGATCACCTCTAGAGGCCAAACACTTGGGTGGCTAACGTTGATCAAAGGAAGGAATCTCATCAGTGGAATTCAAGGAGAACACGAAGGAATTGGAGGTGAACTTGTACCCGAGGAAGCACGGTTCTACGAGGGTATACTTTCTTAATCTCTATCTCTTTCGTTAATTGATAATTGAACATAAAGATAGATCATGGTGATGGTTTGTATTAAATTTTTAAAATCCGTTTTATCACGCTTCTGCTCTATTTATGTAATTTGATTTCATGCTTGCGTTATATACAAACCTAACACTTATAACTTGCTGGAAATGATCCAGGCGATGACCACCTCACGCAAGTGTGTCGTGGAGTCTATCGGGGCGGGTATCCCCCCTTGGGGTCCCCCACTTGGCTTTGTTTTGTCTTCCTTTTCCTTTAATCAACTAACACATTGACCCTCCTTTGACTTCTTTAAGTTTTGGGCTTGGTTTGGGCCATTTATTAGGCCTCCACCACATTTAGTTTGGGCCTCTAATTAAACATACTTGGGCCTCCTACATTTCATTCCATTGGGCTCCCGATACAATTTCCTTTGGGCTTGACCATGAAATTCGTTTCTCGGTTGACTTTCGTGATTCGTTCGATTAGCCAAAAAACTGCATTTTTTGTTGTTGAATTATATTAGAGATTACGTCTTGTGACATCATATAAACGCTATGGCGTCATTCAAAAAATCAAAAAAACATAAAAATGTTTTTGGTGTGAATAGTGTGTTTACCTCTTTTCTCGGAAAATTTTTATTTTTGTCTACGAAACCTTAATTCGTAAATTCTAACACGTAAACACAATCTAGGTCATAATACGACCTTTAAACACATAACACAAAATAATATTAAAAAAAAACTCATTTTATTCAATAATATTCATAAATCCTAATTACAAGGCTAGGCATGGTGCTCGATCGTTACACTTTTGCCCTCCTGCCATTGTTGGAGAACAGGTGCAAAATTCGGGTGTCTACATCGCTCATCCGAAGTCAGAACGAGTCCGTTCTTAAGGTTATGGGTTACTGGGGTTATACTCTACAAAACCCCAAAAAATCATAAGTTTTTATAGCAATTCTAACTAGCCAAAACAGTGACCCAAAAGTCACCCTTTCGCCTGACTTACAGTGTTGTTTTCCAACATTTGTAGTTTCGACGCACCTATTTCCAAACTTCATAACTTACTCATCCGGCATCGGAATGAGTTCATTTTTGAAAGTAGTATGCCCTCAAGCCAATCACATAAAATGTGATAAGCATTTACTTTATAATCTTGTTCATTTATTAATAAAAAAAATCAATTAATTAAAGGCATTCTTTATCCATGATTAATTGGTTGCATTAATTAAATGTGATAAACCCATAGTTTTAGAGCAATGCTTTTAGAATCATGATAATGATCATTATAATGAGATTTAAATTCAAGATAGCTCAAACCTAAAATGTTCCCAATCGTTGGATCACTAATATGGGGTTACTGATTCCGGATAGATTAGTACATACTATAATTGCTCTGTTGAAGAGGATGATTGATCTCATAATCATTTGTGTGGAAACACTAAAGCAAGTATGTAGGTGCTTATTGAAGAATAAGTTCACTAAACGTGACTCGCTTAAATGAACACCTAATAAAGTTTTACTTACCTGACAATAGGAGTTCCTATAGTAATAGTTGTACAAGTGATCCTTGGACTTGAGATCATCATAGTACCTTATGTATTCTGAATTATACTTTGTTATATTCGTTAATACTTTAGAGCATGTTATAGGGTATGTTTGAGTATAATAAAGTGTACATGGAGGCAGGTGAATGATCAACAAAGGATCTACCACTTCTAGTAAAGTGAGAGAATGTCTATGCGATTCGATGAATGACAACTCGAAAATCCTTGGCAAAGGTGAATGTAAATTAGGAAGGAGTTTCTAATTTACATTAACTGAAGTTGTGCATTTTAGAATCGAAATGCATATGATTAAATAAATAAGACTTGTCAGTAATTCCATGTCTTATGTTTAATCGGGACATTGTATGGTAAAATGATTGAATTGTACAGTAACTATTCACGGAATAGGTTCTTTGTGTTCTTTGTGATTAAACATTGAATTCATATTATCTGGATAGTCATGATACATTATTTATAAGGTGTCACTCATGATGTAGAATAAATATTATATATTTATATTTAAATTAAAGGAGTTTAATTCATTATAAATAATATTAAAATGATTCTAATTTATTTATTCTACTTACCAGCTTAATATTGAACCTAGAGGGTCACACCATAAAAGAGAAATATACTTAAAGAAATGAATGGCTTAATAATAATAATAATAATAATAATAATAATAATAATAATAATAATAATAATAATAATAATAATAATAATAAATTATGTGTATTTAATTTATTGGTGGAATAAATTAAATAGCTTAATATTTAAATTAAGTATTTGGAGAAATACTAAATTATAAATTAATAAGACTAGTCTTATTATTATTATTATTATTATTATTATTATTATTATTATTATTATTATTGTATATTAAATGCCTTAATAATAATAAATTAAGTATTTAATTTATTAGTGGAATAAATTAAATAACTTAATATTTATAATTAAGTTTTTGGAAAAAAATACTAATTATAAATTAATAAGATGAGTCTTATTATTTATTATTATTATTAAATAATTACTTCCTAATTAGATTGAGAATTAAATTAAACCCAAAGTCCTAAAAGGTTTAGGAGGGAGGGTTAGTCTATAAATAAGAGGAATCTTATTAGGATAGACTAATGCTAAGACTAATACTAATGCAACTTTCGCAAGTATACTCAAAACCTAAAAGAGTTAGAAGAGAGAGAAACTAGGGTTAGCCACTCAAGGTTTGGAGAAACATAAATTTACTTCTTCCATAATCAATCTCTTGATGGATCACCTTTAGAGCGCTACATACACTTTGTAGCTTGCGTTCAATCAGGTGGATTTGGAGAAGAATGTGAAGGATCAAGGGAGTTGAACTCGTAGCTGTTCAAAAGTTGAATCTACAAAGGTATAATCCCTTCTTCTTTATCTTGAATTAATAATATCGCATAAGGTGATTCCTGGGATTGCGGAAAAAATTTAATTTCGATTTATGCCATGCTTCTGCTGTTTTACAATATGATTGTATGTATGTTCTTGTTTCTGCAAACTTATAGTGGCATCAAAGCCATCCTTATGCGAGTTATTAATTATTTTTTATTCATATATATGTTGATATGTGTTTAGAACAATTTAATTGGGCATAATTTTAGTATAAAATCATGTTTTGGGAGAAAAACAACAAAAATCGCGATTTGAAAAAACCCTAAAATGAAGCTGGAAACGCCGCAACGCAGAGGCGCTGACTCAGAGTGCCTAGGCGCTGAGTTCTTGCCGCGCCAGCGCAGAGGTGCCGACTCGTAGCACAGAGGCGCTGGCTCCCTACAACGTCAACGCAGAAGCGTTGTCCCGCAGCGCAGAGGCACTGAGGTAGCAACTATGTTTTTCGATTTTCGTGCAGTTTTAACTTGAAATTAAATTTCTTGTTAACTGAATATGCTATTGACTCAGAGCGCCTAGGCGCTGAGTTCCTGCCACGCCAGCGCAGAGGCGCCGACTCCTAGAGCAGAGGCGCTGGCTCCTTACCACGTCAGCACAGAGGCGTTGTTCCGCAGCGCAGAGGCGCTAGGGTAGCAGTCCAGTTTTTCGATTTTCATGCAGTTTTAACTTGAAATTAAATTTCTTGTTAACTAAAAATTGTTTTAGACTTGGAATTAGATTCCTTGTTAACTAAAAATTGTTTTAGACTTGGAATTAAAATAAAGATGCTTATTTTGAATCAAAATTAGATTTTTTATTAACTAATATTACCCATTAAATGATATCAATATATATTGAATGTTTTATTTTCATTGGATAAATATATTATGATATATGTGATGACATGTATGATTAATCTTTTATTGATACATGTGCTGACATATATGATAATAAAGGGGATGATTATGGACCATTAACCAATATGATTAGATTTAATTTCGATGGATAATTGAATGAATGGGTATTCATAAATAGGGTTTGCGTACCTCGCCTATCTAATTTTCTGACGTAAATTATATCTCCCTCCTACGTACTTTTCCTTGACTGCTGATCAAGGTTTCTATTTTATTAAAGATAGTTTGTAATAGAATTTTATAGAATTACTCAAGAAATTAGAGTTGAAGAGTAGGAGCATTGAAGACTCATTTGTATTGGAGCTCGAGTTGAATGCAATAGTTATATTCAAATTTATTCTTGTACCCTAAGTTTGACCTTTTGGTTCACTCAATGGCTCGAATGAACCAAACTAGAATTAAGTCCATAATCATCCCAAGTAGAATATAGTATTCTATATGTGCATGCTAGATTATATATATTAATATATTATTATACATGGTGATGTATGTTTAATATGACATGTATTGTGTGTGTGTGTGTGTATATATATATATATATATATATATATATATATAGTTGCATTCGCGCTAAACAAGATGAGACAATTAATAACAAAAACCCTCAAGAAAAAAAATATTAAGTTGATTACGTTCAAATATTTAATATAGTTTGTTGTATACACACAAGGCTTATATTAACTATTTGAGATGTTGACTTTATTACATTAGATGTTTACAAGGAATTTAACAATACACGTTTTGTTGTGCACACACAAGGACCGTATTTTTCTCTTCACTTATATGGAAATGCTAGTACTGACTTAACTTAGAATATTTTAGTTTGGATGTGCACACACTTGACCATTATAATCTAAGAGGCAAAATTGAAAAGGAGTTACATAGAGATGTAATTGACAAAAGTTGTCTACCTATTGAATAAATCTATAGTTTGTTCTGCACGTATAAGGCTAGAAATTTATGGTAGTAGGATCCTTTCTCACTAAGTGGATTTTACAAATTAAACAAGATCTGTCGAACTATATATGGAGGGTCATATAGTTTGTAGAAAATAGTGGGAGACACCATTTTAGTAAAAACCTAAATTAATCTGGTAATTAATAAAATGAATGCATGTTAATGCTGTTAAATTATAAATTTCATTTACAGAATTTTACAATGTCTAATTCACTATCACTACAGAGCATATTTGATGCTAATAAATTAACCGGATAGAATTATACGGATTAGTTAAGGAATTTGAGAATAGTTCTCACGGCTGAAAAGTTATCTCATATCCTTAATTCTCTTGTCCCTACAACATTTTGCAGACAATGCCTCTGAGAAAGAGACTACTACTTTTAGAAAGTGACAAGATGATGTAAATTGGGCTAAGTGCATCATGTTGGGCTCCATGAGTAACGAGTTATAGCGTCAACATGAGAAAATGGATGCACCTACCATTTTGCTACACCTTCATGATTTGTATGGTGAGCAGAGTAGGTCGGTCAGATATAAGATATCTAAGAAGCTCTCCGCATCTAGAATGACCGATGACATTACAGTACAGATACATGTCCTCAAAATGTTTAATTCGATTGAATAATTGGGACAACTAGGTTTTGTAATGGATGGAGAGTTGAACCAAAATTTGATCTTGCAGTCACTCCCGAACTCCTTCTCATAATTTATTATGAATTTTCACATGAACAAGCTAGATGTCAGCCTGCCAGAGTTGCTTAACATGTTGAAAATAGTAGAGAGTCACTTTCCAACTAATAAAGACCAAGTCTTACTTGTAGATAATTCTTCCAAGAAAAGGTAGAGGACCAAATAATCTTTTAAAAAGAGGAAAAGTTCAAAAAAGGCAGCAAAGGCAAATATAAAGGACAATAAGAAAACTAATATGGATAGCAAATGAGTTTGTTTCCACTGCAATAAGTCAGGATACTGGAAAAGAAACTGCAAGGAGTATCTTGCAGAGACTAACCAAAAGAGGCTTGGTGAAGCTTCGGTTACAAATACAGGTTTGTTCATGATTGAATAAATCTTTCTGTAAGTCAAGGTTCTACTTGGGTATTGGATACCAGTTGTAGTTCTCACATATGTAATTCTATGTAGGGACTAAGCATAAATAGAAACCTAAACAAAGGGGAAGTAATCTTGCGTATGGAGAATGGAGCAAAGGTTGTTGCATTAACCATATGAACTTATAGTTTAGCGTTGCCTACGGACAAGTCTATTAAGTTAATAAATAGTTATTATGTTCCAGTTCTCATAAGAAACATTATTTATATTCCGTTATTAGACAAAGAAGTTTTTGGTATTATATTTAAGAACAATGGTTGTTCTATTTATAATGATAATGTTTTGTTTGAAACTGGAAGATTACTTGATAGACTTTATATACTTGACTTACATGAAAAATATTTTTAAATTTGAACAAACTAGTAAAAGAAAAGAAATGATCATTCAAAAGTTGAATATGTGTATTTAGTGAAATACAAGTCTGAATCATTTGAAAGGTTCAAAGAAATTAGAAGTGAAACAAATTCGCAAAGTATTAGGATTCTTCGATCGGATCAAGGAAGGGAATACTTAAGCAAAGAGTTTCTAGATCATCTCAAAGATAATGGTATTTTCTCACAATGGACACACCCTGATATGCAATAATTGATTGGTGTATCTGAAAGGAGAAATTGTACCTTGTTGGACATGGTGCAATCTATGATGACTTTTACCGACATTCCAGTATCCTTCTGGGGTTATGCTCTAAAAACGGCTGCATATCCACTAAACAAGGTACTCTCAAAATCCATCCCTAAAACTCCATATAAGTTATGGATAGGGAGGAATTCTAGTCTTAAGCATGTTAAGGTTAAGGGTTGTCCAGTTTATGTGAAAACGTTTCAAAAGGATAAGTGTGGAATAAGATCTGACAAGTGCAGATTTGTGGGATATCCTAAAGAAAGTTTAGGGTAATATTTTTATAATCCTGCTGAGCAAAAGGTGTTTGTAGCGAAACACACTGCCTTCTTGGAAAAGGAGTTTATCCTTGAACGGGCTAGTAGGAGGAAAAATAGATCTTGAAGAAGTTCAAGAACCACAAAACACTATAAGTCGAACCGAGGTACCTATAGATAAACCTATTATACCACAACCGAATCGTAAATTTGGAAGAGTACCGAAGATACCTGGGAGGTATGGATTCATCACGGAGATAATGATGAGGTACACATCATAGAAGATGATGATCTAGTTACATACGATGAGGCTAATAGTTGTAAAGACTCAGAGAAATGGCAGATGGCCATGAAATCCGAAATGAACTCTATGTATGAAAACTAAGTGTGGACTTTGGTTAACCCTCCGAAAGGCATAAAGCCCAAAGGATGTATATTGGTATTTAAGAGAAAGACTGGTGCAGATGGCAAGGTGGAGACCTATAAGGCTAGACTAGTGGCAAAAAGGTTTCAAACAATGGCAAGGAGTTGTCCATCATGAAACCTTCTCATCAGTAACTATGCTCAAGTCTATTCAGATTTTACTTGCGATTGCAGCTTATTATTACGAAATCTGGTAAATGGATGTGGTGACGCCCTTCTTCAATAGAGACTTGAGGAGAAGCAAGCTTCTCGAAGATGGAACATCCGTTTTGATGAGATAATCAAAGAAGTTTGATTTTATCAAAAACGAGGATGAATCATGTGTGTACAAGAAGGTCAGTGGGAGCACTGTGACATTCCTACTACTATATGTTGATATACTACTGATAGGGAATGCCATACTAATGCTATAATTAGAAAGAATATAGTTGTCTAAACATTCCTCCATGGAAGATTTGGGAGAAGCGTCCTGCATTTTGGGGATAAAGATCTATAGAGATAGATCTAAAAGGATGCTCGGTTTGACCCAAAGAACGTACATTCATTCGATACTAAAGTGGTTTAGCATGGCAAACTCCAAGAAAGGTCTCATATTGATGAGCCACGGAGCGTATCTCTCTAACAATTTGTCCCCAAAGACACCTGAAGAGACATATCACATGAGTAACTATCATGTATGAAATGATACGTACGAGACCAGATATTACTTATGCACTAAACGTGATAAGCAGATATTAGTCCATTCCTAGAGAAGATCACTATAAGACAGTGAAGAACATCCTAAAGTACTTGAGAAGAATTAAAGATGTGTTTTTTGTGTATGGTGGTCTGATACGAAGCTAGAGGGCTATAAAGACTCAATGTTTTAGACTGGCCAAGACGACACCAAATCCATATCGGGGTATGTGCTTACCTTGAACGGTGGTGCAGTGAGTTGGAAAAATTCCATGCAGCAATGAGTTGTTGATTCAGTGACAGAGACAAAGTATATAGCTGTAAATGAAGCTGCAAAGTTGGTTGTTTGGATGAAAAGTTCATTACAGAACTTGGAATAGTTCTTAAGTCTCATCTGGGATCCAAACATGTGTTGCGACACTTTCATCTAATTTAGAGAAATCATTGAAAGATGAGAAGTCACTTTAGAGAGAGTGAACTCTTAGAATAACATAGCAGATCCATTTACTAAAGCATTATCCAACATCAGGACGATCGCACTTAGAGAATATGATTATAAGATACCAGGGCGATTGGCTTTAGTGCAAGTGGGAGATTGAAAGTAGTATGCCCTTAAGCCAATCATATAGGATGTGATAAGCATTTACTTTGTAATCTTGTTTATTTATTAATAAAAGAATTCATTTAATTAAAGGCATTCTTTATCCATGATTACTTGGTTGAATTAATTAAATGTGATAAACTCATAGTTTTGGAGCAATGCTTTTAGACTCATGATGATGATCATGCTAATGAGATTTAAATTCAAGATAGCTCAAAACTAAAAAGTTCCCAATCGTTGGATTACTAATGTGGGGTTACTAATTCCGGATAGATTGATACATACTATGCTTGCTCTGTTGAAGGATGATTAATCTCATAATCATTTGTGTTGAGACACTAAAGCAAGTATGTAGGTGCTTATTGGAGAATAAGTTAACTGAACGTGACTCGTTTAAAAGAATACCTAATGAAGTTTTACTTGCCTAACAATAGGAGTTCTAATAGTAATAGTTATACAAGTGATCCTTGGACTTGAGATCATCATAGTACCTTGTGTAGTCTGAATTATACTTTGTCATATTTCTTAATACTTTAGAGTATGTTATAGGGTATGTTTGAGTATAATAAAGTGTACATGGAGGCAGGTGAATGATCAACAAAGGATCTACCACTTCCAATAAAGTGAGAGAATGTCTATACGATTCGATGAATGACAACTCAGAAATCCTTGGCAAAGGTAAATGTAAATTAGAAAGGAGTTTCTAATTTACATTAACTGAAGTTGTGCATTTTAGAATCGAAATGCATATGATTAAATAAATAAGACTTGTCAGTAATTCCATATCTTATGTTTAATCGGGACATTATATGGTAGAATGATTGAATTGTATGGTAACTATTCACAAAATAGGTTCTTTGTGATTAAACGTTTAATTCATATTATGCGGATAGTCATGATACATTATTTATAAGGTGTCACTCATAATGTAAAATAAATATTATTTATTTGTATTTGAATTAAAGGAGTTTAATTCATTATAAATAATATTAGAATGGTTCTAATTTATTTATTATACTTACCGGCTTAACATTGAACATAAAGTGTCACACCATAAAAGAAAAATATAATTAAAGAAGTGCTTGGCTTAATAATAATAATAAATTATGTGTATTTAATTTATTGGTGGAATAAATTAAATAGCTTAATATTTATAATTAAGTGTTTAGAGAAATACTAAATTATAAATTAATAAGAGTAGTCTTATTATTATTATTATTATTATTATTAATTGGATTGATAATAATGAATTAAGTATTTAACTTATTGGTGGAATTAATTAAATAACTTAATATTTATAATTAAGTTTTTAGAGAAATACTAATTATAATTTAATAAGAGGAGTTTTATTTATTATTATTATTATCATTATTATTATTATTAAATAATTTAGTTCCTAATTAGATTAGGAATTAAATTTAACCTTAGGTCCTAAAAGGTTTAAGAGGGAGGGTTAGCCACCTAAAGTTTGGAGAAACTTAAATTTACTTCTTCCATAATCAATCTCTTGGTGGATCACCTTTAGAATACTACATACACTTTGTAGCTTGCGTTTAATTAGGTAGATTTAGAGAAGAACGTAAAGGATCAAGGGAGGTGAACTTGTAGCTGTTCAAAAGTTGAATCTACAAAGGTTCCCTTCTTTATCTTGAATTAATAATATTTCATAAGGTGATTCTTGGGATTGCAGAAAAATTTTAAATTCGATTTATGTCATGCTTCCGCTATTTAATACAATATGATTGTATGGATGTTCTTGTTTCTGCAAACTTACAGTTTTTGAGCCTACGACTTTCTCGTTCTACGTACTACATAATCTCCAGAAAAACAGAATTTTCCAGAAACTCGAACTACCCATCAAAATGGCTCGAAAGTCAATAGACACACTGATTTTCTATCTTTTTACATGTTTTACTAGAAAATCTGTCATGACTTCGTTACAATGGATTTTAACCTCATTCCAATTGGGTTATTTTTGTAATTAATAAAAGCATAACCCATCATTACGGAACTTAATTTTCAGCTTTAAACCATTATAAATTTTAGTCCCAAAACCACTACATAGTTTTTAGTCATCCTTACGCTCGGGTTTACGTTTTAATTTTCGTTCCACTTTTTATGCATATTACCGATAGTTTAAGCATAAACCACCTTATTACTATGATGCCCCCAAATTCTCTACACTCCCTGTAGCAGATTTGGTGCTCAAGTGAAACTATTCAACTATAAATATTCATAATATATAACTTCTATCTATCCAAGGTTCACAGTATCCCATAACATATACTAGTTCCGGCCAGAACGTTATCTGTGTTTGGATACCCTCACTTGGATGTATAGATTCATATCTTATGAATATCTCTTTCATATCGATATTCCCTATCTATCTGACATTCACAGTATTAATGATAAGATTATTCTTGGAACTGAGGGGCGCATTCCGGTAAAGGTGGCACCTTACCGGCGCTCATTAAGTGTAATCTCAGCGCTCATAGAACTCCCAATAACATTTAAATACCCTCATTCAGATGTATAATTCATAGGGATACTGTACTAGATCAAATGTTACTTTATAACTTAGGTAAGAATGTAAATACAACGCAAGAGATATAACAAAAGATGATATATATTTAATAAGCTTAAGTTTGGTTACAACATTCTCAGTACTATGTCTTTATTATAACAAAAGTCTTACAAGACTTGAAAACATTTACAACATTAATATAAAACTAATTAACATGGCCTTTTCCCTTATCTGTCCTTGAGGTGCCTAGATTATCAGTTAAGACTACAAAAGAAAGTATATGCAAGAATGAGCTACAAATGCTCAGTAAGTTTATTTAAAAATGGGAACACAATGTGTTTGAGTTAAAAGATTTCAAAGATATATAATTGAGGGTTTAATACATGAACCATGTGTTTCAATCAGTTCTACCAGTCTTCAATGACTTAGAAAAGCTTGATTTAAGATATCCGGTAGGGGATCAGCCTAACCAATATCCTAGGAGTATGCATATCATGCTATAATTTGCGTCAATATATAATCAACATTTACAACCTTACATCAAGGTGTTTCATTTCTCAGTATAAGATGTCTCACCAAAACAATTTGGTTTGACACAACAATTTAAGCTCCATCAAGTAATATATGAATAATGATTCATTTCTTAAGTTATGTTGAACAAGAAGCAATAACTTCACAATAATTGATAGCAAGATTTATAATCCTTGCTTAAGTATAACAAGGTTAGAAGACTTGCCTTAGCGTAGTTCGTTTATCAAAATTTAATACAGTCTGTCAACGTACGTAGTCTACGTAGGTCAATAGTAAGCGTTAGAACTTATAATAACATGTATTGAATTAATCTAGACAAGTTTCGTTAAGGTCCGACGTTGATTTGGTATCTCGGTCGTGACTTTAGAGAGCTAAAGACATAGGTTTATTCATAAAACGTTATTTGAAAGCTTAAATATTAATCTAGATAATTTAATTATCAATTATAATATTTTTTTCGAAGCTTAATATTATTTTTAAATACTTTTTACATGCTTGGAAATATTTTTAAATAATTTTTACAAGCTTAGAAGTATTTTTAAATAATTTAATTATCATTTAGAATATTTTTAAAACATTAATATGTTATTTAAATTATTTATTTATTATTTAGAATAATTTTAGATATTTAAAATATTATTTAAATGATTTATTTATCATTTAGAAAGATAGAATATTATTTAAATGATTTATTTTATCATTAATAATATTTTTAGAATTTATTTTATTATTTAAATGATGTAATTATTATTTATAATAATTTTTAAAACTTAGTTTAATATTTAAATGATTTATTTGTCATTTATAATATTTTCCAATACTTAGTATATTATTTAAAATGATTTATTTATTATTAATAATATTCGTAAATATTTAATATTTTATTTAATTATTACGTATAATAACTTTAATATCATTTTTAAATAATTAATGTAATATTAAATGATTTAATATCATTAAGATAATTATTAAATGATTTATTATAATAATTATTATCTAATTAAATTAAATAATAACTAAAATTTATGTAAAAATATTAAAAGTTAATTATTATACTTAAAAATGAATTTTAGAATATAATTATTAATTATTAATAATTATTTAATATTTATTTCTAATTTATTTAATTATTTATATTTATTTATATTTAATATGAATAGTAACTGTCACTATAGGTGAATAGTGACAAAAAGTGTCGCTATAGGTGTTCTTGAGGCTGAAAAACATGTTGGTCAATGTCGAGCAGTGACCTTTGATCACAAATTTCTCTTTGATGATTTAATGTTTGTGTTTAATTCTTATTTGTAGTTATACTTAGCATGGCAGTGTCTAACGACATATGAAAATTAAGTTTAAACAACATCAATTGATGCTCTAACAATCTGTTCAAACTAGCATGGTCGCGGCTGTTCTTGAGTTCTGGGTTACCCAGAAACTCATCCGGCCTTAACGGTCGACGTTTTTTGACCAAGATTTTCGGTTTAACTATTTATTGTCCAGGGGTTTTGATGTTACCAGATTATTCTCTATGTAGCATAAAACAATCCTAAGCATTTACTTTACACAAAACACATCATCTAAGCAAGATCTGGGCAGTTTAAAAACTTGTCAGACCTTGTCTGAACCTTCAAACGAATTCTGTGTTACCCAGAATTCAGTTTTCATGCGACGTCAACGGGTTTTGACCAACAATATCTTCTAACTGAGGGATTCGTTTAGTGTTCTACCAATTGAATATTATAGCTAACATGGCATACTATCAATTCAGTCTTTAAAATAGATCTAATAAACCTTTTAAGTGGATCAAACCGTCTGACAAAAAGGCCTGTCAGACTGTTCTTGACTACCAAGAACAGTTTGGGTTTTTCATCAAATTCGACCATTTAAATATTATGAATATTTGTTTAACCAACCCAGATCATTATATAACATGTTTACACATAATCCTAAACATCTAAAACATAAAATTATTGCAGGCTTAAAGATCTAGCATAAAAATTAGGGTTTTACACCTTTTTCTCAAGTTTTTGATTTCTGACTTTTGATTCTGATCTTTTGCTTGCAGAGGCTTAATATGGTATGCTTATAAGTGTATTGGCTTTGTAAATTCGTAGCTTGGAAGATCAGTTTAGTGTTCTATTTATAGAACTTTGTAAGTTAGGGCATTTAGGTCTTTTCTCACATTTTTGCCTCCAAAAATATATTGTCTTGCTACTTGTGCTGCTTCTGATCTGATGTTAGTCACCTACTTGTGCTGGAGAGTTGCCAAAATATCTGATCTCACATTTTTATCCCTTTCTAATTGGTTTAAAGTTTTATTTTTGATTTATTTCCTTACTAATTAAACTTAGATTTTTGCTAATCATGTTTAGGATGTTTAATTAGGTTTAGTAATACCTCAATTAAGCTTATATATCATAATTAAGGTTTAACATTTCATAATTTATAGATTAAGATAACATTATTAGAATTAGGGTTCCATAATTAGGGTTAGGGTTTCCTAATTCATGAATTAGGATTTAAAATTTTCAATTAGGGTTTTAATCTAAGTTGAATGATTCATAATTAATGTTATGATTCATTACTTAGAATCTAAATATATCAATTAAGATTCTTGTGTAACAATTAGGGTTTTGATTCACCAAATTGGATAACTTTTATCAATTAGGGTTTTCTATTTAGGGTTTTATAATTCCATTTATCATTTTAAACCCTATTTAACTTATTTAGATTTTTATCAGTTAATATAATATTATATTAACTCCGAAACACGACAATTCACTTCATCATTTCCAAGCACGACACAGCAGCTTACCAAAATAATTTGCCGAGATGCTTCTCGGTGAAATCGTCGGAAGCACGACAAATCATTTTGTCCATGTAAACATGACTAAGCAGCTTCGAAAATATTTTTATTTGACCTAATTTTTTAATAAAATATACAATCACATAACACAAAGTCGGAACACGAAATTTCATTTAATAAGCACATAATTTACATATACAAATCTTATTAGGGTTCGGAATATTACAATTACTCCTAGATCCTTCATGATCCACCACAAACCACAATAACAACCACCAATCAAAATAAATAAAAACTAAAAAAAGATGATGTTTTAAAGCTGATAGGTACCACTGTGTGGTGCTATCCAAAGTTGTGGATGTTAGTCACAGGTTGATATCAGAGCTATAAACACAAGTTGGTGTGAAGAGCCTTGAGCCTCTCGTTGGTGACTACCCGTGAAAAAGGAGGCACCGAAGCCAGACTCTCCATAGGGGACTCCGTAAGTTGACAGTGACAAGTTGATAGGTACCACTGTGAGGTGTTATCTGAAGTTGCGGATGTTAGTTACAGCTGGTATCAGAGCTATAAACACAAGTTGGTGTGAAGAGCCCCGAGCCTCTCGCTGGTGACTACCCATGAAAAGGGAGGCACCGAAGCTAGACTCTCCGTAGGGGACGCCGTAAGTTAACGCTGGCAATCTGATAGGTACCACTGTGAGGTGATATCCAAAGTTGCGGATGTTAGTAACAGTTTGGTATCAGAGCTGTATGTTATAAACCTTAGGTGGGAAAAAACCTTAGGAAAAAACCTTAGGCTATAACCTTATAGGAAGTAGAGAAGTTAGTAAACAGATGAACTCAGATAGAGTTTTAAGAGATGAATTAATGAAATTCATCAAAAGAAGTAAAAATAACATAAACTAAATTGTTATTTGTGATAATAAATAAATATATTGTTATGTAATAATAATTAATATATACTTTGTTGTTATGTCCTAATCAAGATATTAAAATTAATTATAGGATGTCACGATATGATGAGATTAGAGACATTCATGTCATGAGCGAGGAATTAGTACCTGCACCCATGCCTATAGCAAAGGTAGCAGCTGAGAGTGGGTCGGAAGAGGATCCTACTATGGATTCCACATCCTAGAAGGAGTTCGAAGATAATCTGTTTAACACAGTATACAACCTTTTTGTGCAGAAATGTTGAGTTGGGGAAGAAGTTAGACGAGGTTGAACATAAAGTTCAAAACCTCCAGGCAGAGAAGCAGGCAATAAATGCCTACTCGGAGGACGAGATTACTAATTGGTTGAGAGCTGAAGATCAAGTCCATGAGCTGAAAGAGAAATTTAGGTGTAAGAAGATAAGGATTGATCACCAAAAACTTGTTAATAGATTAAGCAATCAATGAATACGTGCAAGTATACACGGTCAACAAGTAATATAATGTAAGTAAAGTATCGTTCTTACGATGAATTATTTAATAAAAATTACCAAGTACTAACTCTTAACCAAATTAATTTTATTTAAACAATTGATTTAAGATTGTGAATTTATGAAATTAAAATATTTAATTAAACTAATATTAAATACCACTAGATTGAAACCAGATAATGATGACTTAAGACTACAATTTCACTTATTGCTTCACTTAGATCAATACACTTCCTGTTAAGTTATGCTAACTATTCTAGATTGTTAATCGAGAACTTATCAATATTTATAACTATCTCCCGATATATCATAAACAAATCAACTTAAATCCAGAGATGATAGAATTAAAGTGAACACCCTAGTTAACTAATTCACTATATCCTTATGTGAATTATAATTAAAAAGGATTTAAAGCACAGGTTCCCTATCAGATTACATGCAGCGTAAAGGTATATCCCTATCCTAAACATAAATCATGAATTCTATCACCATACAGAAAACACAATCACATGCTATTATGATCAAATCTAAATCTATACTTCATCTCCCGTGTTCATATAGATTACCACAATAATTGTTGATCAGACAATTAAGTAATTAATCACAAACCATAATAGACAATCTCATAATAGTTAATAATAATTAACAAGAAAGCATATTAAAATAAACTACGCAATAAGATCTATTGTAATCTTAAATAGAAATTAGTTCATGAATGAATTAATAGCCACAATCCACAAGTAAACCATCATCCAAGAATTAGAAAATAAAAAGATAAAAGAATAAAGGAAAAACTCTTTTGAAGCAATCTTTGATAACCTCTTTAGCCTCCTATCTTGATCTTCCTTCGTGATAATCTCTTGCTTCAAGCCTCCAATCCTTCTCCAAATCTAGGGTTAGCAAAAAGCAGCAATATCTCCTTTAATCTCAGCCTTTTAATGTGTTTTTATAACCTCTATGTAGCTTGGTAGACATTTAATCCAATTGGGAGTCAATATGGCAGGACCCAAGTCAAATAGGACAACAAAATTTAGCAAAAACGTGTTTGCTCTCTGTCCTCCAGGGCCCCGGTGCTCTACCCCAGCGCCCCAACGCTCTACACAAGATTGTAGAAAATTTCGTGCTCTTCAATTTGACAGGTTGCTTGTCCCGTGACTCTTCCCGGATAAAATGTTATGACCAATTTAAGCTCACTAGTCCGAACAGGAATCTAACTCCAACTAGCTTTATTTTGACACACTAATTGGAGACCCAAACGAACTTGCATTTTTGCAAACCATACCTTTCTGAAAATCTTGAGATGTCCTCTACAACATCATTAAGACCATTTTCACATTTCAAAACTCAAACATAATCCAAACCTCCATTGAAGCTCCGGAGGTCAACTTTCCTAAAAGTTAAAAATTGCAATGCTTCTCCAGTTTGACTAAAATGCAACCTAATGACTTCCAACTTCATTTCCTACATAAAAACAGAAAAGCACATAAGCATGAATAGAAAATACTCAAAAACTCATAAATCATCAAGTCAAAAGTACTCAAATTATAGGTATAAAACACACTCATAAAATACCTCCAAACTTGAATCTTTATTTGTCCTCAAGCAAAACAGTAAGAACAAAACTAAAACAACTAAATTCTAACAAGCAATTACTCAAGCAATGAATGTATATGAATTTGAACAATGGCCTCAAAGATTTTTTTAAAACGATAACTCAAGCAAAATTTCAAGAACATGCAAAGATTAATCATCAGTTCTACTTCTACTCATGATCCTTTAAGTGCGTGTGTGCATTAAAATGTTCAACTAGCTATGACTCACATAAGATTATATAATCAAACACTCATAAAAGATTTTCAAATCAACTCTATAAACTAACTTTCACATCAATCTTCGCTAATAAAGACAAAACATAAAATTTTAAGGATCAAAAGGATAATCCGCACATTTAAGCACACTTGAACCCTTCCCAAGTATTTTAAAACACAATTTCCCTTTATTTCTTTTTTTCTTTTTTTAGTGAGTGCGTTTTACGCTCTATCTTGATTTCTCTCATTGAACGAGTGCATTTTATCATTGAACGAGTGCATTTTATGCTCCATCTCGTTTTCTCTCGCACGAGTGCGTTTTACGCTCCATCTTGTACCTGTGTTTATGGGTGAATGTGTTTTACGCTCCCTCTCAACCCACCACATGATTCATCATTCCAACTTAAGAAGGTTCCAATTTTTCAAAATAATCAAAGATTTTTCCCAAACTTATGTGAGTGCCTAATTTTCACTTTGAATAATGGTCAAATAAGATTTTTTTAATTTTAATGAAATGTTTCAAATAAGAATTTTTTAGTTTTAATGAAATCTTTCATAAGCATTCAACTAATTTTATTTTTTTAAGCCCCCAACTAGCTAAACATATGAATTTGTGCTTTGAAGTGCAAAAAGATCATAAACAATGTAAAACCAACTACTAAGTCGAAATATAAACTAAGCATTCTTTTCAATTTTATAAGAGTTAAAAATTAATCACAATTTTTCTTATCCTTGACCATAATCAAATTAAAATCAAACTATTGTTCACCTATCCTAAAAACATACTAACTAAAATGCAAATCTAATAACCTTTAACGCACAAGTATCACATAAAATAAGAACACACCCCCAAACTTAAGCTAGACATTGTCCTCAATGGCTAAGATAGGAAAAAATAATGCAGATGACTTCCCTGAAAATAGCAATCTTCCTCTTTGTCTGCTAAGTCTGAAGAATAAGCTAGGCACATTAGAATGAATAATGTACTACACTTGAATTGGACTTGAATAACCTGTAAACACATTAGAAGCAAGTTTTAAATCCTAAAAAATGCAAGTTTATTAACTACTATGAAACCTAATAAAATAAATAAAAATAAAAACTAAAAATTAAACTTGGGTTGCCTCCCAATAAGCGCTTGTTTTATAGTCTCAACCTGACTGCTTCAATTCTCTATCCAATTCCCCTGCGAAAATTGAGGAACCCTCCATCCATCAGTAATATTGTAATATTTGAGGGCTTTGCTTCTGTAAGGGTCATTGTTTTAACTTCACCTAGCTTACTCTTATTAGATAGGATCTCCCTTAAGACCTTCAAGTAATTAGGCGTTTGCCCAATTGTGTCTGTAACCGAATTGTGGCATTGAAGCTTTTTAAACACAACTGGCTCTTCATCTATCTTCCCTTTCTCATCCCACCATGGCTCCAAAGTTATACTAGCTCTCATATCACATAGAGCTTCGCCAACGACATGACTAACAATTGGCACGGGATTGCAAATTTACCCGGATCTTTAAATTTTGGTGGAGAAGGTACATGGGGCACTATCAAAATCGGCTCATCTATGTTAGAACTCAAGGCTAGATCTTCGCCGACCTTCTTTTCCTAGTCCCCACTTGTCTCCTCTCTTTCAACATCTACATCTTTTGGCTCAACCGGTTGCAGATTTAGCGTGGGTAATCTATTAGTCTCGGAAACCATGTCGCTTGACAATTCACCTTAAGGACGATTGTTAATAGCGTTAAAAAGTTATCCTACCTAGTTCTCAAGGTTGTTAATTGACTTTGCGTAACTTTTCACATTCAAGTCTACTTGGTTCAACAACTTATCTTGATCGTTCATTCTCTTTTCCGAAGCTGTAATGAATTTCGCCAAGGCCTCCTCTAAACTTAGTTTCATTTCTTCTTCATGTGGAGGGGCTGTATCCTGAAATTCTGGAGCGTTAAAAAGTTATCCTACCTGGTTCTCAAGGTTTCTAATTGACTCTGCCTGGCTTTTCACATTCAAATATACTTGGTTCAAATAGCTTATCTTGATCGTTCATTCTCTTTTCCGAAGCTGTAATGAATTTCGCCAAGGCCTCCTCTAAAACTCAGTTTCCTTTCTTCTTCATGTGGAGGGACCGGATCCTGAAATTCTGAAGTGTATGATTTGCTTGGAGCAAAGGTTTGGAGTTGATTATTATGACTCTATGAAAAATTCGGGTGATATCCCCAATATCGATGATTGTTGTTGGGTAGGCATAATTGTTGGGGTAGTCACCACCATACTGTACCGACTCAAAACTGATGGTGCATTGATGACTCGGATGGTTTCTAGCACAATAATCACAAATCATTGCTACATTTTGAATAGATTGTGCTGTTAAAGCACCAAACTTCCTCGAAAGTGTCTCTAACTGTGTTGATAATTCATCGAGTTCATAATTCCTTGTCGCTCTTGGCTAGGTCATTCTCGTATAAGGCCACTGATAATCATAGTTGGCCAGGGTGTACCTGCGAAAATAAATTGAAAAGAAAAATTAAAATAAAATAATACACGTTTAAATAAAGATCAATTTGATTGAAATTAATATTGACAAAATTTATTAAATTAATTCCCCAACAACGGTGCCAAAAACTTGTTAATAGATTAAGCAATCAATGAATACGTGTAAAGTATACACGGTCAACAAGTAATAAAGTATAAGTAGAGTATCATTCCCACGAGGAATTATTTAATAAAAATTACCAAATACTAACTCTTAACCAAATTAATTTTATTTAAACAATTGATTTAAGATTTTGAATTTATGAAATTAAAATATTTAATTAAATTAATACTAAATACCACTAGATTGAAACCAGATAATGATGATTTAAGACTTACATTCACTTATTACTTCACTTAGATCAATACACTTCCTATTAAGTTATGCTAACTATTTCGGACTTTTAATCGAGAACCCATCAATATTTATGACCATCTCCCAATATATCATAAACAAATCAACTTAAATCCAGAGATGATAGAATTAAAGTGAACACCCTAGTTAACTAATTCACTATATCCCTATGTGAATTATAATTAAAAAGGATTTAAAG